>CM037864.1:13551359-13616359 GCA_021292105.1 Anadara kagoshimensis
TGGGCGCCACTTTCAGTCTGCTTATATACTACTCTGTGACGCAAGAGCGAGCGACGCAAAATGAAATATCAACCAATCAGAATCAGCCTTATGGTCGGCTGCACTCAAAAGTTTGTATCCCGCCATAATAAGAAATAATCCCTACTTCAAGTATTTAAAATTATAAAATGTAGTAAGATTTATATTATATTGTGTGAAACATTAACATTATGAGTATTAGACTTGATATAATTAAAAATATGACATTTAAACATTATGTGACAAAAATATGTATTCCTACACCCGTAATGGCGACCGTAAACACAGACAAGTTTACATGGTGGAAAAATACAAACATGCGTAAAATATACAAAGATACGACCAAATATTAACATTCTCTTGATAACTCGGTGAGTAACAATCATAGTTACACAATAATCACTCAATATTGAATTTAATAACATAAAAATACAATAAAAACGATGTACCATGGTACCCGGTGCCCTATAAGTTACACATTCACATGTACGGTCGGCAATGACATTGTAGCCGGTAATACAAAATTGACACATGAAGATTTGAAATACAATTGTTGACAACACTGGTAGTTGACAGAAAACAGTTTATACTAAAAACTCCCAAAATAACTAGTTGATTTTACTGAAACGTTACACTACCCCCCTCTAAAAGAAAAGAGTTCGCCCTCGAACATGGCTTTACTTTAACTGACACAAATATTCAAAAATATTGCAGAATAATAAGAATAAAAATACTATATATATCATAATTGATTCAATTATGCAACTTATTATACAATCATGTTTCCAAGACCTTTACAAAATATACATGTACTTCAAATGTTTGTAATTGAAACAGTCTTTAGTTTTGTTATCTAGAAACACAATTTTACCATGTTATTGTTAAACAACTTGTTGCAAAACAGTGAATACAACAATAAATCAACAATAAAATTCATAACAAGAACTTGTGTCCAAAAGTGACAATGGTGGACGGATAACTAAACACATTCTATACTCGGTGAGTAAAATGTAGTAAACACTTATGTATATACAAATATATACAAAATACATAAATATAACCAAATGTATTGTCATATGCATAGTTGGAAGATTGCAAAAGCGAAAAACAAAAATACAAGATGCCAACAGTGACAATGTTAAATAAAAAGATTATTTTTAAACACGATCTGTTGAATTTATTAAATTACAGGATGTGACTATCTCGAAATATGCTTTAAGATTTAAAAATAGATATTTACCTTACAACAAAATAATTAAATAATGCTGTAGCATATAAAGTCGCTCAGTTATATTGAACATCCAATAATTATGTATACTGTTATGTTAATGAACACTTAGTTAGATGTTACTATGCATAAAAAAAATGAAACATTTTTAACAAAATTATTTTACAACAATATTTTGTAACAATACTTAGTGATAATGTACAAGGTCATATACTTGTTTACTGATACACACTATTTTTCTTTTTCAGCTTACATCATAACAATACAGAAGTATGACACATTACTAGAATGACAGGCAATGAAGAAAAGTTGAACAAACAGCCTGTTTGGGAAACATTTGAAAAACATTCAACTATTTGTGAATGATACAATTACACTTTACACAGGTTATACAGTGTAAAAAAAAACTGGTTTGACATACCAGTGCATAATGAGACCTAAAGCACAAGTGCCAATGAAAATTCACTAGTAATGAATAATAAAAATACTGAATACAAAAGGTATTCAATTAAGTATGAACTTTATGTCATAAACAATTAAGCAGACAAAAGTTATATAACATGGAGAAAAAGACAAAAATTTACTTTGCTAATTTAACTTAGACCTTAAAATTAAGGTTTTACATGACACTTTAGAAGTGTCAAAAAGAGGCCTATGTGACATAAGTGAAAAACTTCTTATTTATAATAAGACAATGCTTTATATTAAAATATAGCTATATAGGTCTTTATAACACCCTTTAGTGAAACATTACTTGTAATGAAAAATACTTAATACTAACTTATAGTTTCACTATTACAAAAATAGACAAGTTATTATTACATAAGTAATAAAATATTAAGCATAAAATGCTTACCACCTTAAAAGTATTACAATAATATTAACGGCACTTGGCATACACTACTAGAATAGTTATACAAAGATATACTTAAGACAAAATTTGAATTTAACATATGTATTTTTATATATAGAATTACCAGAGAGAAGTCTGTGTTGAAGAATCGGTGATGTCAGGAGTAGCCTGTGTTCCATGGTGTTGATGGCAAAAGAAAGGGTCTATCTGTATTCCAACGGACGGATTGTCGAAAGAGGTCTGGACTCCAATGGAAGAACAAGAAGTAGTGGATCCGGTTGAAGATGAAGGAGATGAAGATGAAGACGAAGCAGGAAACTGGCAGGAGGCATCAGAAAGTCGTTGGCCGGGAAGGTTCTTCGGCTTGTACCACGTTGAGACAAGTTCATAAACAGTTCCATCCTTTAAGATGGCCTTTTCTCGTTTGGTCACGACATATTCGGTTTCCCTAATATAAAGTTGGCGGTCTTGGCCTTCGCGAAGAGCCTGTCTCTTGAACTTCCTCAAACACTTCCTTTGGTGGTGGTATCCGTTGAAGATGGCGCCCCAAGATATCCAAGCCGGGGGTCAATCATAGAATTGTCAAACTCAGATGGAGGTTCTAATGATTTCCAATCATAGACCGCACCAGTTGATGGTGCCAGGCTGCTGGTATCTATTGATGGTGGGAAAGCTGCAGCAGCCTGTGCACTATCAAGTGGGATCTCCACAGGCTCTGTCACAGAGGTAGTTGTAGAAAAATCTCGCCTAGGTGGAGATGAAATCGAAGTTGAGGTATAAGTTGAACAGCTCAATGGCGATGTGGTATTAACAGGAACAAAGGTGGTGGTCACAGCAGAAGATGGCAATGATGTTACATCAGAAAAAGAGGCAGTTGTCACGGTCGAAGGCAATGTTGTTATCATGGGAGCAGAAGCAGTGGTCACTGTAGAAGAAGGCGTTGATGTTATCACGGAAGCAGTAGTCACAGTAGAAGACACAGAAGATGTAGTTGAAGTCCCTGAAGGTGAAATGAAGTTCCTATTGATCATGTCCTGGAAAAAAGGCATCTGTAAGCTCAACGGCGGCTCAGGGAACAAATTTCTTTTAGCTGGTGACAGCAGTGCCACTCTCTCTGGGGTAGGTGGAAGCCCCAGAGTGATAGGCACTGGAGATCTCAAAGGGGAAATGGCCTCAGGCGGTGGTGTGGGGAGACGCTTCAATGGTGTGCTCATAATTGAGCTCTTTGTTGAAGAAGACTCTGTTACTCTACGCCTTTTTGGTTGTGGTGGCCTGATTTCCGTGTACCTATAGTAGGATGGCCTGTCACTATGCTTAGCTGCCTCGTGTTGTCTCATACGGTACATTCCGTTTCTCGTAGTGCTGTAGGTGCAATAGTGACAGTCCACCCTCTCTTGGTGGGTCCAATTGTAATGGCGCCTAAGAGCTTTAACATTGCCATAGGTCTTAGCAGACTTTGGACATAATTGCAGACTAGGTGTTCCATTCTACAAAATAAAGGAATAAAATCATAAGAAAGAGTTAAGATGCTTGATGCTTGCTGTTACTACTTGGCTGACTAAAATTCATAGATGAAGTACAAGGGTTTCCGCCAGTTACCACATGCTTCACATTACAAATGCTACTAGAAGTAAGGAAATGTTAAGCCACAACCAAGATTGTACCTGACAACCATAGGCTGCCGAGTCATTACACGCTGGGTACTACCTATCCCTTCAGCTAACAGTTCATGCTGCAGTTCATTACTTTGTTATTCTATGCTGTCAACCTTCATACAAACAAGCATTCTAGTTGAAAGTTTATAAACTTATATATGTGTATGTTTGTATATAAAAATTGTATTGTTATAATATACATTCAGTCTTTTGGTTTTATTTCAAACCAATTGTTCATAGCTGATGCCACTCAGCAGAGTATCTGGAAGGAGCTTTACGACTTCGCGTACTTCTTCGACGAGTATCATTGACATCGTTTATCTGCTCAGAGTCAACAATATCTGTTGTTTTGTTATTTAACATTTTATTATTTTCTATCTCAGGTGATGAATTTTGTGATAAGTCACAGTCTACGACTGAGTCTCCAAAATACGGTTTCAGTCTATCATGATGAACGATCATATCTTGAACGTGATGACTTTTGTATTTTATAAACCAAATCAGAGAATACTTCTATTACTTTATATGGCCCTTGCCAGTTACATTGAAGTTTTGGGCTAATGCCCTTTACGCGTGCAGGATGATACAACCACACAAGACTCCCTTCTTTATATTGATTATGACTAGCTTTATGGTCATAGAGACGTTTTTGTCTGTCGCTTGCGATTTGCATTTCTTTTCGTGCTAATTCGTGTACATTATACATTTTGTTGTAAGCTATCTACATAGCTGTCACTATCATTCTCAAAATCTATTTGGGATGTGGACCATATAGGATATCGATTGGAAGTTTAATTTCTCTACCAAACATCATCATACTTGGTGATTGCTTGGTAGTTTCATGAACTGACGATCGGTACCATAGCGGCTAAAGATAAGTGTTCATCCCAATCGCGTTGATTTGTGGAAACGTATTTGCTTAGTATATCTTCTATTGTTCTATTGAATCGTTCGATCATACCATCACTTTGAGGATGGTATGGGGTAGTCCTAGTTTTGTCGATACCAAGACATTCGCATAATGCTTGGAACATTTTCGATTCAAATTGTCTACCTTGATCAGTATGTAATTGATGAGGAACACCGAAACGGGAGACA
The DNA here is from genome assembly GCA_021292105.1 of Anadara kagoshimensis. Lineage (NCBI taxonomy): Eukaryota > Metazoa > Mollusca > Bivalvia > Arcoida > Arcidae > Anadara > Anadara kagoshimensis. The sequence continues at coordinate 13,556,212 of CM037864.1, forward strand.
AATTCGTTTATAAATATTGAGGCTATTGTTCTTGTCTCTTGGTCTGCCATAGGGAATACTTCGATCCACTTTGTGAAGTAATCACCTATAACAAGAATGTACTTGTTTCCCTTAGAAGTTTCTGGCAACGGACCCAAAATATCCATCGCGACTCTTTCAAGTGGAGCTCCAACTAAGTATTGCTTCATAGCTCCATGTGGTTTTCTACTCGGACCTTTTCGAGAATGGCAGATGTCACATTTTCTACAAAAGTCTTTTACGGTTTGTTTATAATTGAACCAATGGAAACGTTGTTGTACCCTATGTAGGGTTCGCTTTATACCAAGATGACCGGCGCTTGGTTCCTCATGTAACATTTTTAAAATTTCATTAGACTTTGATTTTGGAAGCATTAGTTGCCAAGTGACATCTCCAGATTTAGGGTTTTCAAATTTATAATAAAGAACTCCATCGAGAAGTTTTACACAATTCCATTTTGACCAGTAATATTTTATTTGCTGATTACAAGCTGAGACTGTGCTCCAACTTGGTTTTTCATCAAACTTTTCTTTAAGTTTTATCAGTCTGGAAAGAGTTTGATCTTCATTTTGTAATTCTTTTAATTCATTTAGACTTTTAGACTTTAACCATAAACATTGCTCATTTTCATGATTCTGTTCATCATTTTGTTTAGTGGTGCATTTCTTTTTAATCATCATGACTTTATTTGAAGTTTCATTAACATGCAACATTTCTTTCTTTTCTTGACGTTCGCAGTGGTTGCAGTCTATACATGACCGTCTCGATAAACCATCAGCATTTCCATGTTGACGACCAGGGCGATGCTGAATCACGAAGTTGTATGTTGCTAATATCTGAAGCCATCTCGCGATTTGACCTTCGGGATTTTTGAATTTCATCAACCAACTTAGAGCACCGTGATCAGTCCTTATAAGGAAGTTTGTGCCATATAAATAATGATGAAAATGTTTTATTGCTTCAATGATAGCTAGCAATTCTTTTCTTGTGACACAGTAATTACGCTCGGACTTTGACAATGTTCTGCTGTAGTAGGCTACAACTTTCTCTTGTCCATCATGAACTTGTGAGAGTACGGCACCAAGACCAAAATTACTGGCATCGGTATCCAGTATAAAGGACTTCGACATATCTGGATATGCTAATATTGGGGTAGATGTCAAAGCATTTCGTAATTTATCAAAAGCAAGCTGGCATTCTTCTGACCAAATGAATTTAGTCTCTTTTTCGGTTAGTCGGTGTAAAGGTTTTGCAATACTAGAAAAGTTTTTAATGAATCTTCGATAATACGAACATGTGCCTAGAAAGCTTCTGATATCTTTGATGCATTTTGGTGGTGGCCAAGTTTTAACTGCCTCTATTTTTGCTGGATCGGTAGCGATACCTTTATCGGACACGATATGACCTAGAAAACTTACTTCATTTTTAAACAAATTACATTTCTTTGGAGATATTTTAAGTCCAGCATCTAGAACACGTTTTAGCACTTCTTCTAATCGTTCGATATGAGTGTCAAAGCTGGGTGAGAATGTAATTATATCATCAATATAAATCAAAGATGTTCGCCAATGTAATCCAAGTAGCACGCGCTCCATCAGACGTTCAAAGGTGGCAGGAGCGTTTGTCAATCCGAAGGCCATAACTCGAAACTGATAAAGCCCGTATGTAGTCGTAAAAGCGGTTTTCTCTTTATCATGCTCATCCATTTCAACTTGCCAATATCCGCTGGCCAAGTCCATGGTACTAAACCAACGCGACCCTCGGAGTGCATCAAAGGTATCGTCGATTCTAGGAAGTGGATACGAATCTTTTAAAGTGACATCATTGACTTTTCGATAGTCAACACAAAACCTTACGGAACCATCCTTTTTCTGAACGAGGACAATCGGTGAAGCCCAGGGGCTTGTAGATGGCTCAATAATATTATTTTCTAACATTTTCTTTATTTCCGTTTCAACGACTTCTTGCTTATTTATCGGTAAACGTCTTGGACGTTGTTTTATTGGGACTGCGTTTCCCGTGTTTATCTTGTGTTTACCAGATTAGTCCTACCAAGGTCATCTTTCGATTTGGCAAAAACATTACTATATTTACACAGTAAACATTTTACTTTATGATATTGTTCATTTGTCAAGGTTGCTTTACAAGCCTTAAGTAAGTCATTAAGATGAGATGGCACACTTAGGCCATCAATGGAATGATCAGTTATGATGTTTATTCTTCCAAGGTCATGATCAACATTCATAGTGATCTCATTTGCTGATTCGCAACTCGCAGCAACCGTGTTTTCATAAATGACTTGCGGTTTGTCAGTGACATTCATAACACGTAATGGTATTACGGTCTCATTAACATCCACAATAGTTCGAGCGACAACAGTGCCCACTTGATTAATTTTGGAATCTGTAGGCTCAATGATGGCGGTTGCGAAATTAGGCTCACCAATTACTTTAGCTGGAATTATCATTTCGCTTGAAGGTGGTAAGACGCATGTTTTCGCGACAGATATTTTAAAAACCGATGGAATGTCACTCTCTCTTATACATTTTATACATTTTTCATCGATTTTCGCTTCGGCGTTTCTGACATCGAGCTGAAAGTTATTGTCATACATAAAGTCATACCCAATTACCATTGGGGCTTCTATGTCGGCTATGACAATCCGATGAGAAAGACTTTTACCAGCAATGTCAATCAAAAAGTTTGCTGATCCAAGAGGGGTAATGGTTTCACCATTAGCCATTCGTAAATTATTACAATCATTGTTTAATATAGGTCGAACATTTTCTGGTATCATTTTATACTTCGACGGATGAAGAACGGTTAAAGTCGATCCGGTATCTATAAGAGAATTTACTTCGATGCCGTAAATATTGATTTTCATATATAAACCATCATGCTCTGTTTCATTAATGTTCAAAATTCTTTTGGACCTATCTGACATATCTTCTGCTGAAAGTTGGTCCACTATTTCAGCATGTTTTAGTTTCCCGAATTCATTTGATTATCTTTAGTTGGTGGTAAATGGTCATTATTTATTTGAGATGCTGTGGCCTCAGCCATAAGATTGTCGTGTTTAAGTTTCCAACAGTCTTTTCTAAGATGACCTCTTTTCTTACAATAATGGCAAACCTTAATGCCTCTAGGGTTGTTGTTATAAGTTGGTCTATTACCTCGCGAATTGTCAGTCCTGACTTCGTGACTATTGGAATCATCATTGTGAACTTCGGATTGCATCCGCAGTGATGGACGGATGTTAACGCGCTTACGCCTACCATTTTGAAAGGCTTCGAATTCAAGAGCAACACGTACTGCATCTTCAACAGTGTGTGGTTTACTCTGAAATATTGACCACTCCATTTCAGAATCATTTAGTGAATCAACGAAACAATCACGAGCGAGCTGCTCTCTCACTTGTATTGAAGCTGAAGGGTAGGCTAAACGAATTAAGCGTTTGATGTCTTGAGCAAGCTCTGTCAAAGCTTCACCCCGCTTACGAATTCTTCCTTTTATTTGAGCACGATACATTTCGGACTGATTATTTGGTTCAAAACGTGCAGTCAAAGCTGCTGTAAGATGAGTGAAATTTCTGCGCAATTCAGGTCTTAAATCACTAAGCACACTTTGTGCACTGCCTCTAAGGCTCGATGCTAGTTGTAAAGCTTTGGTTATATCATCCCAACCGTTTAGATCAGACACTATCTCAAAATGAACTAAGTAATCTTGCCAACTACTAGTTCCGTCATATGTTGCAGGTGTCCGATTTGAATTTATCCTAATGCCATTATTAAACTGGCTCGGCTGAAAACTATCGTTAACATTAATGTTACTACGGTCATTAACATTGTCCCTTCTCCAGGCACTATGCCTTGGGTCTGATGTGAAGTATTGCCTATTATTCCCATCCCTTAAATCATTTATAGTAACTGTACTGGGATCATTTATTCTCGATGAGTGACTGGGGCCCTCAGTCCTCATATCTTCCAAATTTGACTCTCGCATTTCTCTGTGGGCTTCATTGGGTATGACGAAAGGCCAAGCTAACTGCCTACGTTTCTCAACAACGCAAATATTCTCATGACCCTCAGGCGATCGTAACCCTGACTGGGGAGCTCTCGTGCCCGCACCACTGGCATTCCCCCAAGCCACTGGTCTCTCCGATCCCTGGGCCAAATCATGGCACCGGTAACCATTTCCTGCAGTAGCATCATCAAAAGATTGCCTATAAGTTAAATCAAGAGATCCTGACTGGACATGACTAACACCAGCCATACCCCCATGCCCCTTAACTGGGTACATTCATTATCAGAAACAGCCCCACATTTGCCAATTTTATGCCTATTTAAATCATTATTATCTATAGGTCCATTTAACTGCGCTAATACTTCACGTTCACGTTTACGGAGTTCTTCCAACTCGTACTCTAAATTATCTTTATTTATCTGGGACGTTATATTCATTCGAGGTTCTCGTGCCTGAATGTCATCACTATGTGACCTAATAGGCTCATCAGATGTTTTGCTGTTTTCAGGTTCACAAGTATATAAACCGCTATCATCACCTCCAGATACTCTGAATCTAATTTCACCGCTAGGTGTGGCATCTATGTAAGAAGGTTGTAGTGATTGTGCCGTGAGATGTGATCCCTGGGCACCTTCACTGCATATGGTTGTTGCTTGACTTGAACATTTGTGCATTTGATCATCTTTATTGGCCATTTCTGAAGATGTTGTGGATTGCTTGAGTCTTAAGGAAAATTTTCAACCCTTATATCTCTTCACTTGATGACGCTTGTATCCCACCGCTGCCACCAATGTAGCGTTCGGCCTACACTTCCGGTAGAGATACAGGTGTAATAAGGGTTGAAATCGGGTGGTACAGTTTATTCAGCTAGCAGGAGTACAAGTCCCGCTTAAGTGCTCAAGTACTCGGTACCGGAGCAAGTCTGTTTCAACAGTATTCAAGCAAATCTCACATTATGACAGGCTTAAACTAGCCACTAGTGATTAGATCATGTGGTCTTATTATTATACTTGGTAGCGTTCCTTAGACCATAGACAGCTGATAAAAGATGACCAATACAATCAAATGCTTTAAAACAGTAAATTTATTAAAGCTCACAATAGAGCGGTCAAGCAACAAACATAATCAATGGAAATATTATATATATACAGATAAACAAGTTTACATATGCAGTGTTAAATGAATTATATGCTAAATATTGCTACACTCTACACTAGAATCTAAAATTGGACACTAAGTTCTAAAATATTGCACAACAATTTATGCACTGAAGGTCGCCAAGACTGAACTATTAATAATACCAAAAATAGCAAAAAGTAATTGTAATAATAATATTACAATATAATTGTTTTCCTAATATTGCGTTATGTAATTCCTAAATGCTGTTAAACAACCTTATAAAGAGTAGAATTTAGTTAATAGAAATATAACATTCTCAAAGTGAGAATAATCACATATTATATAGAAGAAATATGGCGGACGCTGCTGCCGTGCTGGTGTACTGTTTATGGACACAGAACACAAAATCTGTGCTGCTTATGGACGCAGCTCAAAGGCAGAGTGACGCAATAGTCAGCATATTAACGTAAAAGTTAATAAGATATAACGCAATTATTTCTTGCGTTAGGACGCACCTTCTAGGAGTTAATAATAAAAATCAATTTAATGATTATCAAACTGTCTTATGATGACGCAGACGGACGCAGAAGAGGATGTCAAAAAGGTCTTGACTCGTGCCCAGATGGATCACATCTGAAACTGGGCGCCACTTTCAGTCTGCTTATATACTACTCTGTGACGCAAGAGCGAGCGACGCAAAATGAAATATCAACCAATCAGAATCAGCCTTATGGTCGGCTGCACTCAAAAGTTTGTATCCCGCCATAATAAGAAATAATCCCTACTTCAAGTATTTAAAATTATAAAAATGTAGTAAGATTTATATTATAATTGTGTGAAACATTAACATTATGAGTATTAGACTTGATATAATTAAAAATACGACATTTAAACATTATGTGACAAAAATATGTATTCCTACACCCGTAATGGCGACCGTAAACACAGACAAGTTTACATGGTGGAAAAATACAAACATGCGTAAAAATATACAAAGATTCGACCAAATATTAACATTCTCTTGATAACTCGGTGAGTAACAATCATAGTTACACAATTAATCACTCAATATTGAATTTAATAACATAAAAATACAATAAAAACGATGTACCATGGTACCCGGTGCCCTATAAGTTACACATTCACATGTATGGTCGGCAATGACATTGTAGCCGGTAATACAAAATTGACACATGAAGATTTGAAATACAATTGTTGACAACACTGGTATTTGACAGAAAACAGTTTATACTAAAAACTCCCCAAAATAACTAGTTGATTTTACTGAAACGTTACAATATTGTGAACAACTGTGGTGCCACGTTTCGATATTGGGTTGAAAATTTTCAGGATGTCTGTAGCAGGTTCAATATAATTTCATATTAAAATCAATTTAAAAATTTTAACAAGTAACAATTAATTTTTGTATATTTGATAAATAATACTCGACGCATATAGGCTAACATTAAAAAATTCTGGGTCTTCACTCAGTAAAGTACATCGTATCATCGTCTGTTTCTGCATCGAATAAATACAGCTGAATGCCAATTTCATCAATTTTAAGGTTGTCTATTTCTTCCCAAAATAATGAGGAATCATATGACATATACAGATGAACGCCAGAGTCGTTATTTTTTTGTCCATTCATCATATAATACGTCGCTACATTAGCATTATTAGTACTGTCCGCCATGTTAGTTACTACAACGGTTACTTAAATGACGTCACAAACGGATCAGCCTCGATATGGGTCGTTTCACTTACAGGTACCCAGAGAGGGCCCAATTCAAGGCCTTCAAACCGCTATACCTTTCTTATTCAGTCTTCAATTTTTATGCGGTTTTCGATATTGTGATATTTAAATGGTATTTAACAAATATATGAATTAAAAATTTTTCGTTACAGGTACTCTTTAACTTCTCTTTTTCTATCTGTAGTTCTTATCTTTCTTTTTTCAAAATTGTTAGAAATTAACAATTTTAATGACCGTCCTAAGTCAGAATAATGATGCAAGTATTTGATCTGTCTTTTTTTCTCTTTTTTCACTGTCAGATATTGATTTTCTATCACCATTGACTTAATTAGTATCATTGAATGATATAGAGCCCATCAGAGTAGTATGTATTGTTATAGTTATAATACTGCTGTCTTCTACCGCAACAACACCTATTTGTGAGTTAAAGTATAGGTGTTGTTGTGTAATTTCGAACCACGCAGATCAGATGCGATACGTATAGTGCTTAATTTAGTTGATCTCAAAGTATAACTATTTAATGATACATAGCCCAACAGAGTAGTATTGATTGCTACATTTATAGCACTACTGTCTTCTACATCAACAACGCCTATGTCTGAGTTAAAGTATGGGTAATATGATATTGCAATATAATCTTTTCCGAGCATATCAACTAGTAATGCTGTAAATACACTCACAACTTGGATGATAAATAGAATATCAGTATATTGTAATGATGTGATGGACATTAATATAGAAGATACTAAATTGCTTTATACTTTCATTTTAATTTATATGTGTGTTGATTTTGTATGGTATAGTTCCACAATTTTTTTTTGCTTTTTAATTGTGATTTGGATATGGGTTTGAATGGGATTTTACTTTTTACAAAATATAGTAGACCTTGCTCTCACTACGGGAACTGTATACAAATCAAAAACAAACATACTAATCCAGGCCCGAATCACAATTCAGAAGCAAAGTAGAAACTTTGGAACTGCCAAGTTAGGTAAGAAACGTGAACTTCCACCAGGGAAGTGAGGCCCGGTGCTCCGGAAGGGTAAGCACCTCCTGTTTAGCTAGCTAAACCCGCCACGCTTGTAATTAAAATTGTGTGAAAGAAACATGAACTATGAGACGTCAAATATATCTCGGGCAATCCTGGACACAGAGACATCAAACTTGTCATCAATACTGTGATGACAGCCAAAGTGACAAGCTGCTCAATAAAATTGTGGACGCAGGGATATTGCCTGCGTAGGCTTAACAAGGCCCAAAAAGTTTTATGGTCGCCATCACAATCGTGTGGACTAGTATGATGTTTATGTATCAGCAACTACCCTTGATTTATTTTCATATTAGTTTCATTCTCAATTGTTATAAAACGATACGGATGTAGCTAGCTAAACAAGAGGTATGTGTACCGTTCCGGATATCCCGCCAACCCTTCCCTAGACATGGGCTTAATATGTTTGTTCTTAATTGACAATTTTGTTTCTGAACAAAAAAAGTCAAAATATAAATAAATACTGAATATGCTTGTTCACAATTTCTTTATTTCATTCATTGTACTATTTTCCATGCTTGGATAAGAAGTCGTCTCCGCTGATTTATTTGCTAATTTATCGAACATTCATGGCTAAAAGCTACAGGAAATCCATATGCATCCAGTGAGGTCAGTCCAAACCCATACTGCGTCAAACCAAAATTAACACTGCTGGATATATGTTCAATGTGGCTGATAGCATTTTTAATTGCAAAATTAACACTTGTCCAGTCCACGTTATATTTATCAGAAGCAGAAATTATAGCGTTTGATATTGGTTGACTATTGTATCTTAAGCCACTTACGTCTGACGTTTTCACTACCACAGAAACATAACTACTGAATTGTTTAACTGTAGGAGTATCAACAACATATCGATTTAAGAATTGTTTTGTAGATGGAACTATGGCCATAAAGTTATTCACATCTGCAGAAAACTGAACAACAAGACATGGATGGTTACAATAAACAAATGTCAACTGCTCGGAAGAAAGATTTATTTCAACAGTTTTATTTGATGTGTATGTGTTTTGAACTTTATTGTTATTTACTTCAATAGTTGTCATGTCAACTGAAGGTACTATTCTGATAATCATTGTGTTTGCTGGATTAATCCGCGGTATAATGAAATTAAGTCCCCATTTGTTTGTCGGTGGTAACATTGATACCACATTATCAAAAAAACTACCAATACTTGCACATTTATTTCCAGAAATCACTCCTACTTGTTTGTCGCTGTGTATTTTCGTACCAGTTAGATCAGCTCTAGATGCAATACGTATGGTGTTTAATCTATTCAATGTCAATGATATTGTATCGCCATTAAAGTAAGTATGATCATTGAAGGATACAGAGCCCGACTGGGTAGTATTTATTGTTACAGTTATAATACTGCTGTCTTCTACTGCAACAACACCTATTTGTGAGTAAAAGTGTGTTGGGTGATATGATATTGCAATATAATCTGTCCCAAGCATATCAACTGGCAATGCTGTAAAAGCACCCGATGTACAACAATCTGGATGATAAATAGAATAACCGTGTACTGATATCGGTTCTGTTGATTTTATGTACAATCCTTTGTTTTGTATTACACTACTGTTTACATGTACTATATCTCTACTAACGTTTACATGTACGGCGTGGTTGGATAGTGTAACATTTCTGGAGACTCCTCTCACTGTTGACGTCAACATTACTGATGACTGTCTACTATAACTCGTAAATATCAACTCAATATTTTCGTCTTTATGGTGATAATTTGGAATAAACATCAGTATGAACTCTGTGTCTCTACTATCTAGAAATAAATAAAAAACAACAACAAATTAACGCATCTACGTGACATTAAATTTTGAACATTAAGACTGAAAGACACTGACTGATGTTTTTACATGAAAAATGATTAAATAATGATTTTCTGAATATTTTATGATTGACTTAAAACAAATACTATTTCATTAATGTATAATAATCGTAACCCTTATACAATGTACGGTAATAATTTTGACCAAGCACTACTGTTGAAAAATTGTATTCCAAAACAACTGTCTAGTGCTCTAAAATAAACTCTGGTATAATATGTTATTACAACGACAGGTCAAAATGGAAATTTTAAAATAAAACTTTATTTCGCAAAAAAAAAAGAAAGAAAAAACCACCAACACAAATATTTATGTGCAAATACACCATTAATTAACTTTTACATGCACTAATTTCCAAATAAAACATAGTCCGTTTTCACAATATTGCTGAAAAGTATGACGCCTCTGTATCCACAGTGTGTTAGTCTGACTTACAATTTACTAATAATTCTTAATAGAAAATTATAAAAAACTTACATACTACAAATATTTAAACATTAATTTGTTGCCTATAAACTTTATGCTAACTAATACATAAACCCCATACAGTACCCCCACACACGCTATTACACATACTTCGTAATTCAATGTGTATATGACATCATGCAAACAACGAAATATAGTACCAACATACAGACAAAGGTCAAGGTTGATTTAGAAGTAAGTCAACTGGTGTTACATGAAAATCTTATCCAATCAATTGTAACTAAATTCAGTAAGACGAAAAAAATCCTCACATTTTTCTTATATAGAAAAAACCCATAATAATAAATGCATCACTTTAGATTTATTAACATATTTTAGACTATTTCTTTGATTTGAAAATACATGCAAGCGTGGGTTGTTATTACTTGTGAAATAAACAACAAAAGATCCAATGAGCTTAAACGGTCACCTGGCGAAATGAAGCACGATGGTATCAATGTTCCCAAGAATATACAAAAACGTAAAATGTGTAACTATTATACCCAAGAACATCCAGTTGCCCTTCGTATCCATGGAGAACGTGTTTAAACAGATCCAATATATCGGAAAACTGATATTCGAATAAAAAATTAGTACTTAGCAATTTTGTGTCTACGGGAACTTTCTGTTAGCGAACGATATGTTTTTCATATCTCTGAATTTTGTTGTAACACGTTAACCACGTTGTTAAAACAGGAGGTACTTCCCTTTCCGGAGCAACCGGCCTTATTCACTGGTGGAAGTTCACGTGTCTATCCTCACTTGCCAGTTCCAAAGTTTTTACTATGTTTCTGGATTGTGATTCGGACATGAATCAGAATGTTTGTTTTTTATTATGTCAAATTTTGTCTCGACAGAATTTGGTCTTGTACAGATATATATCCTACCTCTCACTAGTTTCTGCGAATTTCATTCGACGATGCTGGTCACGTGGTGACCTAATATAATCCATATCGGGTCGGGCCTTTTCATATCTAGTCAGTATGAGAGTTATTTCCCCTGACCAACGTCAATGGCGTCCGCCTCGCAGTAAACATATTTATCACAAATATTTACGGCAAATACGGATACTAGTAAAGATGTTGTGATATTGAAACAAAATATTTGATTTCCAAGGATAAAAGTGCAATTGATTTCTTTGACAGAAGTTGCTAGTAAGTCAAAATTCATTATTATTTTCAATATTTTGTCAGACAGAATGCCAAACGACTATTTGATACTCAGTCACCAGTCACATGTCGCTATGTGGAAACATTCAAATTGGTTTTGTAAATGATTTATTGATGTGATCGGTATGATATAATCGTTTCACAGCGTTTTAGTGACATAATATGATATATAAATGTCTAAGAGACAGCTAGATAAGTTACTAAAACATACAGCAGTGTCTCATCCTGAACTACTCTCCGGTCTCGTATCCGTGTATGTTTGTTAACAGGTATCCACCTTGGTTCTTCAGGGTGATCGGTAGGATATAACCGTTACACAGTCTGTTGGTGACCTAATATGGTTTATACAGGGTCAGTAAATTCCATATCTGGTTCGGGCTTCGCCCTCGCCCGATATGGAATTTACTGACCCTGTATAAACCATATTAGGTCACCAACAGACTGTGTAACTATAATATGAGACAATTCAGACATAACATACAAACAATTATTTACTGACGAGGCGATGAAAGATTTCTCAAACTAAAACAAGTACATGTATATTCACCCAATTCGTTGGCCGTGATATATATATATATATATATATATATATATTTCGAATCGAACGTTAATAATGGCGTTAATATATGAATAACTGTTTTATCATCATATTTTTATGTTTAAAAAGTACACAGTGTTTAACTTTAAATAGCTAGTAATGTGTTTTTATTTTGACAACCAACAACGAAATATAAAATTTCATTCAAATACAACAGGATATGTTAGATACAGTGAAACTGTCAACTTTAATATTTGGAAATCGTAACTGTATTTGTGAAATACCATTACGTAATCAAGTTTTTATTCCTGTGCTATTTTTGAATGTTAAGTCACATAACGTCGAGCATTTTTACACGGTGACCATTAATTGCATGCAGTTTTTTGTGCGGTGGAGATTCATCATCGATTTATCAGCCTTGCCAAACGCGTTCTTAGTCAATCAGAACACGGAAAAATTATTGGTCATATATAATAAATATATAATAAATGCAAATGATTTACTCTGATTCAAGAGCAGCTCTGATAATACGGGACAGAATATAAATTATAAAAATTAACCGTGAAAAAAGGTATATTCATGAGTACTGGTTACCTATTCATTGCGCCACCTTAATCATAAATTCACGAACACGGCACAGATTATCTGTTGTTTGCATACCTTCCGAAGATGTAATGTTTATGTTCATAAAGTGACAATTATTCTGGACATTGCAGCGTTCGTTATTGTTTAGTGATTGAACGCGACTTTTTTGTTGACGAATAAAAAGAGAAGAAATTTTTTCGATTACTTTCGTTTTAATGTTTAATCTAAAGAAACTTACTAATCCATCCCTGAATCACAGTTCAGACGCAAAGTAAAAACTTTGAAACTGACAAATTAGTTTAAACAAGGAATGGTAACACCTATAGTTTAGCTAGTCACTCCCGCCACGTATGTAATCAAAATAAGTGAAATGAATAAGGAACTATGGGACGTCAAGGGTCATACTGTACAAAGAGACTTTGACAGAATTTATTTTCACTAAATATCATATTTATCAACAATACTGTTTAATTGTTTAACTTATTTTGGCAGATTTTAACGTTTTGATATGATTTTTAAATTATGATTTGACCATGATCTGACGTGTTTGTTTTTTATTTGTTACAGACATATACAGTTTTGTTTTATAATTTGAATTAAAATTGCAATATTGATTTTCTATGTTTCTTTTAAAGACCAGTCTATGTTTTACATGGAATGCCATTACATACGCATATCGCGTGTGTAATCAAAATTGAAAATATAATTACCCTGTGACTTTGGGACGTCAAATATGATATTGGATAATTTGATATCATTTTTATCAATAAAAATGTGATTACGATTTTTGACTATTTTGAGGTACTTGATAAACTATGCTTGCCAATCCCCGGGTCAGACATGTAATTCATATTGCTGAATTTGTGACTTGCACGATGCCTTATGAAATGCACGCAGGTTAAGGAAAAGTGCGTCAATGATGTTAGACGTTAGGGGTACAAAAAATATTGTTTATCATGTTTATTTTGAGAAATAATTTGAATTTTATTTAATATTTTGTCAAACATATTTTTCCATATAATTGAGAATTTATATATCACTAGATATTTTAAATGTTGAAACAAAACAAACATACTAATCCATATCCGAATCAAAATCCAGAAGCAAAGTAAAAACTTTGGAACTGACAAGTTAGGTTAGACACGTGAACTTCCACCGGGGAGTGAGATCGGGTGCTCCGGAAGGGTAAGCACCTCCTGTTTAGCTAGCTACACCCGCCACGCGTGTAATCAAAATTGTGTGAAAGGAACATGGATCTATGAGACGTCAAAAATATCCAGGGCAATCCTGGTCACAGAGACATCAAACTTGTCAACAATACTGTGATGACGGCCATAAAACTTTTTGAGGGCCTTGATAAGCCTAGGCTTGCAATATCCCTGAGTCAACAATTCATTTGCAAGCAGCCTACTTCGTTGTACAAAGTCCCAGTAGTGGGAACAAGCTCTACCATAGCGTATTAATTGGGAAATAAATACACCATAAGCAAGAGAAGCAGGTATATTGCTGCATAAAAAAGAAAATAAATTGAACAAATTCTAAAGTTTAGTTTTCAACCACATGTGTTATCTAGTTTATGTTTTTGCCTATCACTTTATATTTATCATATCAATCATTTAACTGATGGAGTAGCGCAGTTGCTAGTGCATTGAACTATATATAGAGTTTAAAGATCGAATGCAGATAAAGCAATTTTATTAGCTTTTATAATTATCAGTTTTTAAGTCTTATTTTCTTATTCAGTTTCATGTGGGTTTTATTGTATTTTTGGGACTGAATATATGGACTCTGGTTACTAAGGTATTTTTATTGTTTTATGGGGAAACGAAATATCGCATTTCATGCAAGCCTATATCTTTTTGTATATTATAGCTTTAGTACAATTTAATGCTTGAACATGGACCTTATATATCCGAATTGTTCTTGAATCATGCTCTAGATTCCTTTTACAAATTATAATCAGCATCAAAATAATATTTGTCTATGTTGTTTAAGTAATATGATTCAATTCGGTTATTGACCTAAGCACTGATTGTGTAGTGTCTCGTTTTTAAAAACACTTCTATGTAAACCAGGAGACGATACACGGTATTTCAAGGCTTAATTTAAACGTCCTTACCTCACAAATAGCATTTATAAGATACATTTCTAAAAAACAATATTTACTATCAAATCATATTAATTTATTTAAGTTATTCGTGAGTTTAGACTTTCATGTCACATCTATTTTTATTGCAACTTTGTAATGATTTTCGGTAATAAATTTGTTAAATAAACAGAAGGTGCTTATCCTTCCGGAGCAGCCTGCGGCCTCACTTCTCTGGTGGAAGTTCACGTGTCTAAGCTAACTTGTCAGTTCCAAAATTTTTACTTTTCTTCTGGATTGTGATTCGGACATGGATTAGTATGTTTGTTTTTTTTAATGTTATTACATTATATATGGCAAAAGTTGCAAAATCTAAGTTAAAATAATCGATGTAAATGAATACTTATATCAGTGTATTTCGATCTGACCTTTTCTGGAATCTTACTTCTTCACGTTTGAAGTCGGACAATGAACTGTGGTAGTGCTAAATATGTATGATAATTATGAACTAAAATTATTTGAATAAGAAAGAATTTTATAACTAACACATATACCTTGAAAGACCAATAGATCAATATAACATTAAGAAAAAAACAGCCGAAAATGCAAAGAAAAGTCAAACATATAACGAATATTCAAACTGGAAAAACTATTTTATGTGATGAATCAATGGTGCTATCGGAAGGTCCCCAAATATCCAACTGATTTTAAAATTAGTTGTCTATAGTAATACATCTAAAATAAAAGTATCTCTATGTAAAAATAAATATATTGATGCCACCAATACAACTTGATTTACTAATTCAATACTTACCTGTTTGGTTGACACAGCTGCTTGTAGTTGGAGTTGTAGTTGTGTACAGTTCATTATCTCCGATGGGAAGGTCTACCGTATGTCTTGTATGATTAACGTTCACAAAGGCGTCAGTCAATTCTAGTATTTTTTCATTTATTTCTTGTTTTTGCAGAAGTATCCAACTGGAAAAATTTTCTTTAAGCTGAGACATTTCCTGTATTGTGTCTGTTCTTACTTGTCCAATTGTATTTTTCAATATAACGAACGACTCTTTTAACTCTATATTTTCGTCTTGTATTTTCATGATCACCTTCATCATTTCAGCAACTACTTCCATGGCGTTATTTTTATCTTTTTCGTTGACATATATATCAACCTTAGATTCTAGAGCACCTATTTTTTCAACGTATTTGGTTTCAAAGTCGTTAATTCTTTCGGTAAGCTGTGAACCTATTGAAGCTAATCTTTGTAATATTTCTGAAAAAGATAGAGGTTTACTTCAATTGAAAAGTAAAAAGATGAAATTAATTGTAAATAGCTACATATGATGAGAGTTATAACATTAAAAATATATTTAAAAACAACATAGTATTTTAAGAATTCGGAATAAGATAGGACACCGCACTTACCCAAGTACTCTATTGCCAACACTGTAATAAATTACACATTGCATAATAATGCATGTGTGTACATGCAAAACTATGGAATGCAAGATTTACATCACACGCAGAGGGTTGAGTCTGTATTGGATAAATAAATAGATAAATACGAAGTATTATTTCGATTATGTAACTATAACTACTAGTGCACATTCATTTCACAACATTGGTCGTTGAAATCGCCAATACAACGTATACATAGTACATTCAATAGAAGAATCTTAATGTTTCAGCCTTGTACAAACACAGTATATATAAGGAATTTCTTTATTCATGTCTTGAAACTTTTCTTAACACAAGCAGAGCATGAAGTAAAATCTTTTAGTGAAAATAAATTCTGTCATTGTGCTGGCGATGTTTTCAGGTAGAATAAAAAAAGGATGATTTTAATTATACTGTTTTCAAAAACATTTTGCCAAGAGAGATATTCAGATACATTACAATAAATAATAAATAAATAAATAAATAAATAAATAAATAAATAAATAAATAAATAAAAAAACAACAACTCCAGACGTTGTGGCTAAAAACACAAACAATAACTTAAAAAACAAGACTAAATCATTTCATTTTATAAAGGTAGTAGTGAAAACCTAAATGTTGCTGTAACTATTAAGTATTGACTAATTGTATTGATATAATAAAACTATTATATTAATAATTTAAACATACCTCTTTGTTGTAAATCGTGCTCGATTTCGTCATTTAGTGAATTGCGACTCCTCTGAGACATTGGGGTTCCAGTTGACGGATTTAAGTTCTCCGTTAGAATTAAAATAAAGACGAATTTTAGATAATACATCTTTCTGTTTCTATCTTCAGAGTTATTCTTATTAATGATAAGAAGCCCAGACTGTTTTATAGTAGCTTGTTGCATAACAAACCTTGTTATTCAAGATAGTCATCACAACACCTTCTGGTTTATACTAAAAAGGATATGATCTGTGTATGATTCATGGATATCAATTACATCCTCTAAAACGCAAGAAGCAACAGCACGATCCAAGCATTCCGTCTTGTTGGTATAATTGTATAACTTTTAGATAAACAAGTTTATTTTTAGTTCTTCTAAAACGAGACTACTGAAACCTGTAGATATAAAGTGCTCACTTTTGTTATATATGTTCTTTGGTGTAAATTTCAAATTATTGTTTTGCTGTACGGAAACGTTTTGCAGTTTAACAATACGCGGATATAAAACGAGCTTTATAAATATATTGATTATTTTATTCTTAAACGGATCTGATTTCATTAGGTATATTTCTAATCTTCAATATGACTCGTAGCTATATCAGATTAAATAAATAAACAAATAAATAAATAGATAAATAAATAATCAAATAAATAAATAAATAAATAAATAAATAAAATGAACAACTAACTAACTAACTAACTAACTAACTAACTAACTAACTAACTAACTAACCAACCAACCAACCAACCAACCAACCAACCAACCAACCAACCAACCAGCCAACCAACCAACTAACCAACTAACTAACTAACTAACTAACTAACTAACTAACTAACTAAGTAACTAACTAACTAACTAACTAACTAACTAACTAACTAACTAACTAACAATAAAACCAAGCAAAAAAGGAAATTCAACAATATTGATCTCACAAAAAGTAACAATTATCGACAACTTAACATTAACATTTAAACTGTAGAAGAAAAGCGTATATAATGTAAGAACATTGTAAGATGGACAAAGGAATTGAAAAAAATAGAACAAATAAAAAAATAATTTGAGAGCTTTGATAAGCCTAGCTTTGCAATATCCCTAAGTCAACAATTCATTTCTAAGCAGCCCGTGTCGTTGTAAATGAGACAATTAATCAAATAGGGATTTTCTTTAAAGAATTTACTGATCCAAATTTATAGAATTATACAACTAAGAAATACGTTAGATAAAGGGTATTAATATAAAACAAACAGATTAATCTTCAAATCAAAACACAAAAAAGTGAAATCAAAACTTTAAACACCCTTGATTTACACTAAATATATAACATTAATTACCTCAATCATGTCATTTCTATGTCTTATTTTTGTATGTATGTTTGTTTGTTTGTACGAGTATTTACAACATGTAACAAAGTTTTCGGTAATCAACCAATGAAATGGTTTCATTTAATCTTTTTCGGGTTAAAATATATTATTTATATCCACGTGAAATCCCGAAATCTGGTCTTTTTCGGAGTGAGAGAAGGTTGACACGAAATTATACCGAAGGGTAAGCAGCTCCTGTTTAGCTAGCTACACCCGCCACGCTTGTTATTAAAATTGTGTAAAAGGAACATGGAACTATAAAACGTCAAATATATCTCGGGCAATCCTGGACACAGAGGCATCAAACTTATCATTAATACTGTGATGACGGCCAAAGTGACAAACTGCTCAATAAAATGGTGGACGCAGGGATATTGCATGCGTAGTCTTAACAAGGCCCAAAAGTTTTATGGTCGGCATCACAATCGTGTGAACTAGTATGATGTTTATGTATAAGGAATTACCCTTGATTTATTTTCATATTAGTTTCATTCTCAATTGTTATAAAACGATGCGGATGTAGCTAGCTAAACAAGAGGTATGTGTACCGTTCCGGATATCCCGCCAACCCTTCTCTAGACATGGGCTTAATATGTTTGTTCTTATTTGACTATTTTGTTTCTGAACAAAAAAGTCAAAATATAGATAAATACTGATTTTGCTTATTCACATTTTCTTTATTTCATTCATTGTACTATTCTCGATGCTTGGATAAAAAGTCGTCTCCGATGATTGATTTGCTAATGTATCGAACACCCATAGCTAAAAGCTACAGGAAATCCATATGCCTCCCGTGAGGTCAGTCCAAACTGCGTCAAACCAAAATTAACACTGCTGAATACATGTTCAATATTGCTGATAGCTACACCCGCCATGCTTGTAATCAAAATTGTGTGAAAGGAACATGAAACTATGAGACGTGAAATATTTCTAGGGCAATCCTGGACACAGAGACATCAAACTCATCAACAATACTGATGACGGCCAAAGTGACAAGCTGCTCAATAAGATTGTTGACGCGGGGATATTGCATGCGTAGGCTTAACAAGTCCCTAAATGTTTTATTGTCGTCATTACAATCCTGCGGACTAGTATGATGTCTATGTATAAGGAATTTATACAACTACGTGGAGGTTACATAGAATATCAGTACATGTATATTGTTTGTATGTGATAGACAGCTTTATAGAAGATACTAAGTTACTTCATACTTTCATTTGATTTTATTTATCTTTACTTTGCTTTTTGATTGTTATTTGGACATGTATTTGCATATTTCTTTTTTATTTTTACAAATAATACGCCATGGTAGAGTTTGCTCCAAATACCCCTAAAGGGTATTAAAACACCACTAGCTGCTTACAAATAAATTGTTGGCGCAGGTATATTTCATGTATAGGTTTATCAGACGCCTTAAAAGCTTGATGTTCGTCATCACAATATTGTTGATAAGTATGATGTCTCTTTATCCAAAATTACCCTTCTGTTTTTGCATGCAAGTGTCATTCTCAATTGTAATAACACACCCCGCACATGTAGCTACCTATGATTAAATACGAGGTGCTCACTCCCGGATATACCGTCCTCACCTCCCTGGATATGGATTAGCATGTTTCTTCTTAATTGACAATTTTGTTTCTGAAAGAAATTCAAAATATAAATAAACACTTTTCATATTTTCTTTATTTTCAGATGTTTTGTTATGCCCCATATTTGCAGTAAAAAGTCTTCCTCGAAGGAATCGCTAATTTAATGAACAGCCATAGCTATACGCTACAGGGTAACCATATGCTTCCGCGGCCGATCGGAAACCATACTGCGTCAAGCCAAAATTGACATGGCTGAATATATGTTCAATATGGCTGGTAGCTTTTTTAATTGGAAAAGTGATACTCGTCCAGTCTACGTTATATTTATCAGAAGCAGAAATTGAAGCGCTTGATATTGGTTGACCATTGTATCTTAAGCCACTTACGTCTGATGTTTTCACTATCACAGAAGCATAATTACTGAATTGTTTAACGGTAGGAGTATCAAGAACATATTGATTTAAGAATTGATTTGTATATGGAACTATGGCCATAAATGTTGTAAAATATCTATTCAAATCTCCAGAAAACTGAACAACAAGACATGGTTTGCTACAATAAACAGATGTCAACTGCTCGGAAAAAAGTGTTATTTCAACAGTTTTATTTGATGTGTATGTGTTTTGAACTGTATTGTTATGTACTTCAATAGTCGTCATGTCAACTGAAGGTACTATTCTGATAATTATTGTCTTTGCTAGATTTATCCTGGATATAATGAAATTAAGTCCCCATTTGTTTGTCGGTGGTAACATTGATACTACATTATCAAAATAACTACGAACAAATGCACATGTATTTCCAGAAATCACTCCTACTGGTTTGTTGCTGTGTATTTTTGTACTAGTTAGATCAACTTTAGATGCAATACGTATGGTGTTTAATCTATTCAATGTCAATGATATTGTATCACCATTGACGTAAGTATGACCATTGAATGATACAGAGCCCGACTGGGTAGTATTTATTGTTACAGTTATAATACTGCTGTCTTCTACTGCAACAACACCTATTTGTGAGTCAAAGTATGGGTGATATGATATTGCAATATAATCTGTCCCAAGCATATCAAATGGTAATGCTGTGAATGCACTCAATGTACAACAATATGGACGATAAATAGAATAACCGTGTACTGATATCGGTTCTGTTGATTTTATGTACAATCCTTTGTTTTGTACAACATTACTGTTTACATGTACTATATCTCTACTAACGATTACATGTACAGCATGGTTAGATAGTGTTACATTTCTGGAGACTCGGCTCACTGTTGACGTCCACATATCTGATGGCTGTCCACTATAGCTCGTAAATATCAACTCAATTGTAGTTGACATGTGCTATATCTTTTCATAGTGTTACATGTTCAGCATGGTTAGATAGTGTAATATTTCTGTGATATGATGCTGTAAATCTATAATAATTTATATGGTACTGTCTTTCTTTATTTACTTTTTACTTTGCTTTGGATAATCGTTCAACTCAACATACAGATATATAGATGACGTTCTGTTTCTTAACAATCCTAAAATTGGAGACTATGTAAATGTCATCTATCCTAGTGAGCTTGAAATAAAAGACACGACTGATTCCTCAAGTTCTGCTTCATATTTAGACTTATACCTGAATTATGACGCATACGAAAGACTACATTTGAAACTTTATGACAAACGTGATGACTTCAATTTTTCTATTGTCAACTTTCCTTTTCTATGCAGCAATATACCTGCTTCTCCTGCTTATGGTGTATTTGTTTTCCAGTTAATACGCTATGGTAGAGCTTGTTCCCACTATGGGGACTTTGTACAACGAAGTAGGCTGCTTGCAAATAAATTGTTGACTCAGGGATATTGCAAGCCTAGGCTTATCAAGGTCCTCAAAAAGTTTTATGGCCGTCATCACAGTATTGTTGATAAGTTTGATGTTTCTGTGTCCAGGATTGTCCTGGATATATTTGACGTCTCATATTTCCATGTTCCTTTCACACAATTTTGATTTAACACGTGGCGGGTGTAGCTAGCTAAACAGGAGGTGCTTACCCTTCCGGATTACCCGGCCTCTCTTCCCTGGTGGAAGTTCACGTGTCTAACCTAACTTGTCAGTTCCAAAGTTTTAACTTTGCTTCTGGATTCTGATTCGGACATAGATTAGTATGTTTGTTTTTGATTTGTATGATTTGTTTTATTTCTAACAATTAATATTGAACGGTAGTAATTGTTGCTGCTTCAAAATGAAATGTCGGATTAGGAATATTAATATTGCATGTATAGGGCTACAAAGGCCCCCTAAATAACTTAATATCATATAACAATACAATATATCCCAAGCATATTAACTGGTTTTGCTGTAATAGTCCAGCAGATTCGTGCAAAAAATTGTCAAAATTGTGGGTTTTTTGTTAGCAAAATGGGTGATAATAAACTTTAAATACAGTTTATGTGATTTTTGCGGCTATTTTGTCCACAATTCAATATAACCCAAGCATATTATCTGGTAATGCTGTAATACGCTCAGTGTGTAATTACTTGATAATTATTTTATTTATTCTAATTTATATGTGTTGATCTGATATGATCTAGTTTAATCTCTTTATTGAGCTTTTTGTGATTTGGACATGGATTTAAATGGACTTTTAATGCCTCTTTAGAAAATTTAATGGGCGTCATCACAATATTGTTGATTAGGATATTGACCCAATATTCCAAAATAACCTCGATATATTTCAATGCTAGTTTTATTCCCCAGTTTGATAACACACGTTGCGGGTATACCTAGCTATACAGGTGGTGCGCTTGCGAATCGTCCCCATTATACACACTTCCCTTAACATGAATTGACATGTTTGTTATTGATTGACAATTTTATTTTTGAACAAAAAATTTAAAACATAAATAAACACTGACAATGCCTATTCATATTTTTTTATTTTCTAATATTTTGCTTTACTCCATTCTTGGAGTAAAATGTCTCCGTCGATTGATTTCCTAATTTGTTGAACAGCTATAGACTCTTTCACGGTAACTGCGGGACTGAAAATCGCGCATGCCTACAAACGCTTCCGGGTGAAAACCTAACAACGGTAGACGCTGAGCTGTCAAATCACAATGGTGAAGTCTTGCTGTGTATTTAAATGCAGAAACAAGGCCGATGCATCAGCAAAGGAGAAGCGCATAAGTTTTTTCCGTTTCCCCACAAACAAACGCAAGAAATCAGCGTGGGTAAGGGCTGTAAACAGACGGGATTGGACTCCAAATGTACACACGTACATCTGCTCCCAGCATTTTGTGGATGCTTGGCACAGTGATGATCCCGGTGACATCAACTACGCCCCAACTATTTTCTCTTACAAAAAGACTTCAAGTACAACATCCGATGTTAGAGAGCAAAGACTCCTTGAAAGAAATGACAAAAAGGTATATAATAATAATAATAATAATAATAATAATACTAACTTTATTGCTCAAACACAGTACATGTTATGGCAAATGACAAATAGACATACAACAGTAACATACATACAAAAACAGATGCATAAAAAGAAATGTAATAAATTTCATATACACATGTACTTGAAATTTTTAGTTTTTAGGCAACATCCCTGGGTTCAATTACTTATATATTTACAAAGCAATCATGTTAAAAGAGAATTTCTTATATCATAACAGGTACTAATATATTGCACAATATACCCATGCAATACAAATATAAATTTATATTTTGACAGTAAAAGAATACACTGCAAATACTGTGCATTTACATATGGATCCATCTTGTTTTCCTGCCCACAATACACAATTTGATGCACAAAATTATAAGAAACCTGCTATCATTCTTCAATCAGTAAATGCATTTATCAATTTATCAATTGGTAATAGTGTGTAAAGCACATCAAATCCAGCTTATTACACAGTCAGTAAAGCAAATAGTTAAAGTAAAATCCATAATATTCACCATAAATTCATTAGATTGCATCTGTAAAAAGACCTCCAAGATCAATAAAAAAAACTTGAACAAGACATTGGATAAAATTTACCTTGTTTTTATAAGCAGGTGGTCTTTATATAGAAGTGATATATTAATATGTCCCCAGATTTAGGCAGCATTTTGACAGAGATATATTTTTAACATATTCAGCCTCTGTATAAATCAAAATCTAATGTCATGTATTTTCTTCATGAATATTCTTAATAATTATTTTATAGAGTGTATCATTCTTTATTTATGATTGGATTTTTAATAAAAAAAAAATTATGGTCATTTTAACAAAAAAGAGTTCAAGTGGGGCGATGGAGTTTTACACCCCAGTCAAGATTCTTTCACTTATATTGAGATGTTCAGTTTAGGTATGGTGAAGAAAACCCGAGTGCCTGTAGAAAACAACCGACCTTGAACAAGCAAACAGACAAACTGAAAATATCAAGTCAAAAATTATGGAAATGATGAAAATTGTTGTCAGTCATGGATACAAGTTGTCCTATTAATCTGTTGAAATTCTGTAGATTTTGAGATTTGTAGAAGACCATATTTTTATGTGAAAATAAGTTTTGGTATTTTCTAAATTTTTTATGATTTACTGTTTTCAGATAAAAGATCAAAGTGACATCATACAGAGAGCCACTGAAGAACAGCACATACAATTTTCTCTTTCAAGTCATTCCCTTTATTGTTTAACTACAGAAGAATGTGATAAAGATGTAATATGTAAGTGGCAAATATAGACCAGTGTTTTAATTTCTGATGCCCCACTTTGTAACTTTCTCCAATTTTGGGCATGGCATATTAGTACTGTTGGTCCAAGGGAGATAACTGTATTATCAGTCTGTCAAGCGACTCCTGATTTTCTTTATTTTTCCTGATCATTGAGTTTAAATGGTTTTGTTTGTACATAATGATAAATACAAAGTGGTATAGCTGTATAATTATCAAATGTAGCGCTGAATAATTATAATGGTGTCAGTTTATCTTTTTACCTCAGAGTTGGTTTTTCTATTATTTACTACTGGTATATTATTTACAAACATTATATAGGTACAATACAATATACAAAAATCATCCACTCACACTCCACAAATAATATGAAATGATATTGTCAGTATATGTAACTATGTACTCATTTTAATTTGATCCTAAATTTACTTTTAGCATCCATAAATGGAAGTGAAGGTACCAGACAGCAGCCTGAACAGGAATATGATGACACAGATATTCTATCATTTGTCAGTACAGGTAATCATGGATTAGAATATTATAGTTATCAGTATACCCCACTGTAGTATCAGCATACCCCACACTGTAGTATCAGCATACCCCACCCCACTGTAGTATCAGTATACCCCACTGTAGTATCAGTATACCCCACTGTAGTATCAGTATACCCCACTGTAGTATCAGTATACCCCACTGTAGTATCAGCATACTCCACTGTAGTATCAGCATACCCCACTGTAGTATCAGCATACCCCACTGTAGTATCAGTATACCCCACTGTAGTATCAGTATACCCCACTGTAGTATCAGTATACCCCACTGTAGTATCAGTACACCCCCTGTTGTCAGTAAATTAAATTTTATAATTTGTAATTTATTCAATATAAATATATCTAAGTAATGTATTTTAAAGATTTTGCATTTGAATTTGTTTATATGCTTTAAAGAACATTTAAAACCCCATGCAAATCGTGAAGATCTTGCATATATAAAAACAGTAATTTTGTTCTGAAAAAAGAATGCTGAATGCGAAAATATATAAATTACATAGGTCTGTAATACAGTCAGTCAGTTTGCATTTCCAGATATAAAAGCAGTTGAGAATGAATTAGACAAATTAGACTGATGTTAGTGTACATTAAAAAAATACAAGTACAGTCAAACCCACTTCATCGCATATCAGATAAAAGAAATATATCGGTTAATCACATATTTGAATCACGGAGCCTATGGGATTAACCATGTTTGACTGTACATGTTTTGAAGTACATAAAAATATCTACCATATCATTTGACACATCAAATTCAAACTGACCTTGCAGTTAAGTGACAATTTATTCAATTCACTTAAATTCACACATATTTGAAATTCGATCTTATTTTCAGGAATACAGTGTGACCCAGATCCACTACTAGTAGAAAATTTGAATTTGAAAAAAGAAATAAGAGATCTTAAGGAGGAGCTGAAAAGAAAGACCTGGTCTGTCGATAAAATACGGGACAACAATGCATTGACCAAGTTTTATACAGGCCTACCTACATTTGGCATTTTTTTGTGGCTGTTTAATTACGTTGCTGCTAAAACTTCCAGAATGACATATTGGACTGGGGAAAACACAACACCAAAATCTAACAGATCTCGTCTGTCCACTACTGTTCTTCAACCTATTGATCAATTATTGGCGTTTTTAATGAGAAATCGACTTGGTTTATTTGTACAAGACATTGCTGATCGTTTCGATATATCAACTGCTACATTTTCAAAATACTACACAACTTGGCTATGTTTGCTTCATAAAGAACTTAAGGGTCATTTAAGTAGGAAAATTCAAGTGAAAACCATTTGGTTGAAAAGCGTGAAAGAGGGGTATAATTATGAAATTACCTACACAAGTGTGGAGATTTATAAATAAAAATAAAGTAGGAATTGATAATTTAAGAGTTTATAAAATATTTGTTGCATATTTTAAAGAAAATTGTGCAAAAATACACGTGTTGGGAAAAAAGCTTACACCTTGTATAACCAATTAATTTTAAAAAATGAAAAGATATTATGATAGTCGACGCCATAGAGCAGTGCAAAGGGGGCAGAGTTTGTTAAAGAAATACGAGGTTTTTTAAAACTCGACAATTTACGGTTGATGTTTTCTATGATTTGTTTTCCTTTTAAAAATGCGTGTACCAGGCGTGATAGTTTATATTCTAAGGCTACCAACGATCCAAGGGAAGATTATAAAAGCTAAGTTTGTATATTACTTGATCATTGTTGATGCATATTCGGCTTTATATAGTTCAACATTGTTCAAACCAAACAATATTAACCTCAATTCAAATAGAACAGTATTGTGTGACCGTGCACTTTTAGTGACTTGTTGTATTTTGGATTATTTGTGGCCTTAGAATATAAATATCACGCCTGGTACACGCATTTTTAAAAGGAAAACAAATCATAGAAAATATCAACCGCAAATTGTCGACTTTTCAAAAACCTCGTATTTCTTTAACAAACTCTGCTCCCTTTGCACTGCTCTATGTTGTTGACAATCTTAATATCTTTTCATTTTTTAAAATTAATAGGTTATACAAGGTGTAAGCTTTTTTCCCCAACACGTGTATTTTTGCACACTTTTCTTTAAAATATGCAACAAATATTTTATAAACTCTTAATTATCAATTCCTACTTTATTTTTATTATGAATCTTCACACTTGTGTAGGTAATTTCATAATTATATCCCTCTTTCACGCTTTTCAACCAAATGGTTTTCACTTGAATTTTCCTACTTAAATGACCCTTAAGTCTTTAAACCCATTTCCTTCACGGGATATTATTAACAGTACGATGCCATCACAGTTTAAATTACGATATCCATCCACAAGAGTTATCATTGACTGTACGGAAATATTTCTTCAACAGCCATCTAGTCTAACGAACCAGAGCTTAACATTTTCAAACTATAAGAATCATAATACACTTAAGTTTTTAGTGGGAATTACGCCATCTGGAGTTATTTCATTTGTATCAGAGGCTTGGGGAGGGCGAGTATCAGATCGTCAGTTAACAGAAGAGTCTGGATTGTTAAAGCTTTTGGAACCAGGTGATAGTGTTATGGCAGACAAAGGATTCACAATTGCTGACTTGCTAGAGAAACAAGGTTGTAAGCTGAACATTCCTCCTTTCAGGGGTCAGAGTAATCAATTTAGCACTGATGACGTTCACAAAACACAGGAAATTGCAGAACTTCGCATTCATGTAGAACGTAGCATAGGACGTATAAAGTGTTTTCACATTTTTGATGGTGTACTACCTTTGCAATTAGTGCCATATGCTTCAAAACTGTTTCAACTCTGTAGTTGGTTATCAAATTTTGATGTACCTCTTGTGGAAGACAAGGAATAGTAATGGAATAATGCACATCTGAGATTAAAGATGCATACTGTAAATCTGGTTTATTTTTGTGAACTTAATATTTGTGTATTTTCGAGATTCAATTTTTTTAAATTAATTCAGCATTTTTCGTGTTATAAAAGATTCTCTTAAAAAAGTGAATACCGGTGGTTTTAAAATGTAATTTAATCTTCTGACAAAAAATTGTCTTGTATGCAATTCATGAAAATAAAGTGTCACAAAAATTACCGGATCTACAGTCATCTAAACAAAATGAATATTTGTAGTGTGATTTATCTGGAAAAAATGTTATATGCTCATCCATTCAGTTGGAGATATAAAATATAACATTTCTATTGTTGAACAAATAGGTGAAAATACAATGAAGTTGGGATGGTTGATGGCCCTCTTGAATTATAACCACACTGTTGGGCATTTACACCAGTACCTGTCCACAGTTGATAATTTTGCAATGATGATAATAGGTGATCTGAATATGTCTGGCTTTCTTGTGTTGCAATTAGTATCATTCAAATTTTCCATGCTCTTGGTATTTTGCAAGCCTAGGCCTATCAAGGCCCCAAAAAAGTTTTATGGCTGTCATCACAGTATTGTTGACAAGTTTGATATCTCTGTGTCCAGGATTAATTGCCCTGGATATATTTGACGTCCCATAGTTCCATGTTCCTTTCACATAATTTTGATTACACACATGGTGAGTGTAGCTAGCTAAACAGGAAGTGCTCACCCGGTCTCACTTCCCTGGTCGAATTTCACATGTCTTGCCTAACTTGTCAGTTCCAAAGTTTTTACTTTGCTTCTGGATTGTGATTCATGGGTTAGTATGTTTGTTTTTGATTATTGGATGTTGCTACATGCAAGTACATGTCTTTCAGCTACAAATACTTGTTACAAATTTGAACAAGATATATGTTTTATTGAATTTCAGTTATGAATGGTGAAGGAAACGTAATTGCTGGGATAAAACCAATCTTCTTCAAATAAACAAACACATGTTCCAAGTTTTGATAAGCAAACCAGCTATTCTGTTATCAATAGTATCAATATAATAAGTTAATTTCCCATGTATACAATTAAATATTTTCTATCTTTAAGAATAGTAACATGGAAATATGTGATCCATGTAAAATTTAACAAGTTTTGGCAGCATTTCCTTTACATAATCTTGATCAAAATAGACTCTGTCAATTGAAATATTATTGCACGGTGCTGCAGTCCAAACAACAAAATCACACCAAGGTAATCCCATCATTGCCATTTCACCTTGAACTTGAGCATAGTACTTATGTGACCTTTTCAATTGCAGACCTCCATCTGAATTTTCAAGACAAAAGCTTTTATCCCCAAGATTTACTATATCTGGAACTTGCATATGTGTAACCCTAGTGCCACCTACAGAAAATGGGCATTTAATTCAAGAACACCAGTACCAGTTCCATCTGTTACTCTGCCATCAGAACACCAAGAAAGCACAGAAGCACCAGAAAGGAGTGTGTTGAACAGATAGTTAAACCTGTGGATGTGATACTGAAATTATCACACAGAGCTACCTTTATGTCTGCATAGTCTTTTCTAGCACTGGCTTCATGGTCATTTCCCCATATTATAGCCTCTGGTAGTCTGTTGTACCTAGAATATATATGCATATAAACAATGTAGCAAGCTCAAACTTACACTTATCATATATAGCAAATGGGGAAAAACATAAGATTTATGATAGACAAATGACCGAGTAGTCGTGACAATTTGATCCCCAATTAAAAACAATGTAATGTAATTAAGCTAATTGGAAGACAATAATATTTAACATCACAAATACTAGCACAAAATATAGGTTTAAATGGTAAAGGTATTGCTATTTCCAATATTAAACTAACTTATTTAGACCACAAATAAATGAGTAATTGATTCTCAATATTTTACAAAATTCTGATGTAACAGTTAAATCTAACAATACCATAATTATATTGCCTACTAGGTTGTTTAAGCATTAAACTTCTTTGTAATCAATTTGTGATGATAAAATATTGAGTGGGTCTCATGCTAATTTGGCATAAACGACTTCATGGTCTGATAGGACATTTGCTATTGTGCCAGAAAACCAGTCGCACATAATGCAATTGGATTATTGTTTTATAAATTTTTCTGTCAACATACTTCTCTAAGTTTGAACCTTCAGTAATCAGCTTTATTAAGGAATTTGAAGAATCACCAGCAGCCAAAACATCTCCAAATAGAGAACTGGTAATTCTTCCATGGTGCAATGCTTTCCACACCCCACATCCTCTCTGACCTCTGGTATTGCATTCAATATACTTCACAAGGTCATCATCTATGCTGACAGGTGGAACTAAAAGTAGATTTTAAAAGATCATATAGATATGCATATGCAGTTTTTAGAAATAAAACTACTATAGGCACTGGTCAACTTATAAATTTATTTAAATAAAATGTATTATGATTATTATTATTTACCAACTAAATAACGAATGCAAGTTTATTGCAATGTGGATTTTATTATATAATAATGAAAATTTATAGTATTAATGACATGTTTTGTCAATAATAGTAGTATGTATACAGCAGGTTAGATTCTTGAAGGGAAACCAGAACACAAAACAAAAAGTTAACAAACCACCAAGTATCTCATAATCTATTCATTTGCATAATCATAAAATATATGCTAGTACCATTTAAATGATTCTAAACACAATTATCTCCCTTTGTGATTTTTTTTAAACTTACAATTACTATCTTTGTAAATCATCTCAGACATCTTTTCTTCTAATGGATGAATTGATGTTTCCATTTCTTCTTCATAATGTGCCTCTGGTACCTCATCTGGGATATTCCATAAATGTGACATGGCTGTAAAAAGTTTTATTAGTGATCAGTTATTTTTAACTTAAACTAATTATACAAATCTATACACAAACATAAATTATTTCATATATTACATGAGATACATAATTTTTTTTATACTGATTGATTTTTTTTAACATGCAATAGGTCAAGTGAATTTTATGTATCCTGCAATGATACATGTATAAGAAAATTTTGTCATGGAAAAGTTCATTTATTCATTTTTTTCATGACTAGGTGTTATCATTATATTATTGAGTATTGTAAAACTGCATGTATGGTTCTATCAATAAGTACCTGTTTTAGGGAATATTGTCTTCAGTTCTGTCAGCTGTTTGAGTGACCAATCTATGTTGAAATTTCTGTCATCAGAGTGTCTGGGATCAAAATCTGCACTAATTGTAGAAGTTATTTTGCTAGCTGATTTGGTTTTAATTTTTAAGTTACTGGCAGGTTGTGGCTTCATGCTTTGTCTTGGTATTTTCCATTGGCATAACTTTGATTTGCAGCTGGTTTTAGCTTGTTCTGGTTGTTTCATGTTACTAATGGCAAACAGAAGACCACCAATATGACTGCAAGACTGTGCAAGTCTAAAAAAGAAGATATTGTGATGAATTAATTTTAATTAGATACTGATTCATATTTTTTTTCTACAATTCCACAAAATAAAAGACCCTACAAAAAGTTGTCAAAGGTTTACTTTATTTGATTTGATTCTGATTCTCAAATTGAATCTGCCAAAAAGTTACCAGCATCAGGTTGACTGCTAATTTTTTTAACATTGCCAAATAGGATCCGAGTTGTGCATTTATAGTATTGGTGATCTAAAACACTCTTAGTCTCAATATCCTGGTGCAAGCTCAATTGTTTCACATAATTTGACAGTTTTTATAATTTTGATTTGAACATGAATTAGTATGTTACTATTGGTTTATCAGTTATCCATCTTAATAAATGTATATTATACAGGTATCTATAAAAATGTGATTAAATACAAATTACCCGATAGGACATTGGCAGTATGCATAATCCACTGTGTATTTGGTATCTTCTTTACATGTTACACATAAATAAACTAAATAAATTGTCTTCTTCATGGAAGCCCCACATGATCCTTTAATATAAACAGTAGTCTCATCTATCTAAAAAATATTAAAATGACAAAATAAATAATAGTCAAGAAACTGAAAATCTGTTAAAGAACCAAATGCAAAAACTTATATAGTCAGATATGAGAGGATATGACAAAATATTTATTTGCCTCTCTTAATATTTTTGTGGGTATACATGACAGTCATGGTCCTATGCCACACAACTTTATAAGGGGGAAAACCTGCAGAATATCCTGTGTATTAAGTCCATCCCCAAAATATGAACTGACGCAATGTTACAGGTGATTTTCAGAAATGTAGAAAAAAATGAATTGGAAGATAAAAAACATATACTAGTAAATATCTACCTGTGCAAATGATATATCCTGTATATCTCCAGCATCATAATGTTTTGCTGCTCTGTCCAGACATCTAAAATTCTTGACCTTTTTTCCAGATTCCGTCGATCTCAAAATCATGAAGTTGTAGATGGTATAAAACGAAATTACTAAGGTGCAGGCTATTTCTGGACTGTATCGGACCTTGTTAAATGGTGGCAGGTTTTCTTTAAAAGTCGGCTGTATGCCTTCGCTCAAACATACGCTGCTCACTACGGGCGTTAAAACTTCGGCTGGGACTTGAGCATTTAGCAGTTCACTAACGATTTCTCTCTTTTTCTTCTTTACAATATCAATATTATATTCTATAGCGAGTTCTTTCAACGCGTTAAATTTAGTTTTGTTTAAAGTTTCGCGGGTCGCCATACTGGTTGCGATGTAAACAGTTCCAATGACGTTTCCACCCGGAAGGAGTTGTGCGCATGTCTGCATAAATTAGTGAAAGACTCTATAGCTATACGCTATAGGGTAACCATATGCTTCCTTGGTCGGTCCAAATCCAAACTGCGTCAAGACAAAATTGACAAGTTTGGATACATGTTCAATAATGCTAGTAGAATTTTTGATTGCAAAAGTGATACTCGTCCAGTTTACGTTATATTTATCAGAAGCAGAAATTGAAGCGCTTGATATTGGTTGACTATTGTATCTTAAGCCACTTACGTCTGACGTTTTCACTATCGCAGAAGCATAACTACTGAATTGTTTAACTGTAGGAGTATCAACAACATATCGATTTAAGAATTGTTTTGTAGATGGAACTATAGTCATAAAAGTATTAAAATATCTATTCAAATCTGCAGAAAACTGTACAACAAGACATGGTTTGCTACAATAAACAAATGTCAACTGCTCGGAAGAAAGCGTTATTTCAACAGTTTTATTTGAAATGTACGTGTTTTGAAATCTACTGTTATGTACTTCAATAGTCGTCATGTCAACTGAAGGTACTATTCTGATAATCATTGTGTTTGCTGGATTTATCCTTGGTATGATAAAATTAAGTCCCCACCTGTTTGTCGGTGGTAGCATTGATGCCATATTATCGCAATCACCATTGAAACTTACACATGTATTTCCAGAAATCACTCCTACTGGTTTGTTGCTGTGTATTTTCGTACCAGTTAGATCAGCTATAGATGCAATGCGTATGGTGTTTAATCTATTCAATGTCAATGATATTGTATCGCCA
This sequence comes from Anadara kagoshimensis, assembly GCA_021292105.1. Taxonomy (NCBI): domain Eukaryota; kingdom Metazoa; phylum Mollusca; class Bivalvia; order Arcoida; family Arcidae; genus Anadara; species Anadara kagoshimensis. The sequence continues at coordinate 13,589,619 of CM037864.1, forward strand.
TTGACGTAAGTATGACCATTGAAGGATACAGAGCCCGACTGGGTAGTATTTATTGTTACAGTTATAATACTGCTGTCTTCTACTGCAACAACACCTATTTGTGAGTCATAGTCTGGGTGATACGATATTGCAATATAATCTGTCCCAAGCATATCAACTGGCAATGCTGTGAATGCACTCGATGTACAACAATCTGGATGATAAATGGAATAACCGTGTACTGAAATCGGATCTGTTGATTTTATGTACAATCCTTTGTTTTGTATTCCATTTCTGTTTACATGTACTATATCTCTACTAACGTTTACATGTAAAGTGTGGTTAGATAGTGTAACATTTCTGGAGACTCCGGTCACTGACGAAGTTAACATTACTGATGACTGTCCACTATAACTCGTAAATATTAGTTCAATGTTTTCAGATTCATGCGAAAGATTTGGAATAAAAATCAGCACGAACTCTGTGCCTCTGCTATCTAGAAATAAATAAAAAATAAACAACAAATTAACGCATCTACGTGACATTTAATTTTGAACATTAAGATTGAAAGACACTGACTGATTTTTTACATGAAAAATGATTTAATAATGATTTTCTGAATATTTTATGATTGACTTAAAACAAATACTATTTAATTAATGTATAATAATCGTAATCCTTATACAATGTACGCTAATAATTCTGACCAAGCACTACTGTTGAAAAATTGTATTCCAAAACAACTGTCTAGTGCTTTAAAATAAACACTGGTATGATATGTTATTATAACAGGTCAAAATAGAAATTTTGAAATAAAACTTTATTTCGCAAAAAAAAGAAGAAAGAAAAAACCACCAACACAAATATTTATATGCAAAGAAACCATTAATTAACTCTTACATGCACTAATTTCCAAATAAAACATAATCCGTCTTCACAATATTGCTGAAAAGTATGACGCCTCTGTATTCACAGTGTGTTAGTCTTACTTACAATTTACTAATAATTCTTAATTAGAAAATTATAAAAAAACTTACATCACTACAAATATTTAAAACATTAATTTGATGCCTATAAACTTTATGCTAAGTAATACATAAACCCCATACAGTACCCCCATACAGGCTATTACACATACTACGTAATTCAATGTGTATATGACATCATGCAAACAACCAAATTTAGCACCAACATGCAGACAAAGGTCAAGGTTGATTTAGAAGTAAGTCAACTGGTGTTACATGAAAATGTTACCCAATGAAATGTTCGTGATTACAGATATCCAATCAATTGTAACTAAAACCATCAAGACGAAAAAAATCCTCACATTTTTCTTATATTGAAAAAAACCCATAATAATAAATGCATCACTTTAGATTTATTAACATATTTTAGACTACTACTTTGCTTTGACAATACATTTAAGTGTGGGTTGTTATTACTTGTGAAATAAACAACAAAAGATCCAATGAGCTTAAACGGTCACCTGGCGAAATGAAGCACGATGGTATCAATGTTCCCAAGAATATACAAAAACGTAAAATGTGTCACTTTTTTACCAAAGAACACCCAGTTGCCCTTCGTATCCGTGGAAAACGTGTTTAAATAGATCCAATTTATCGGAAAACTGATATTCGAATAAAAATTTAGCACTTAGCAATTTTGTGTCTACGAGAACTTTTTGTTTGCGAACGATATGTTTTTCATATCTCTGAATTTTGTTGTAACACGTTAACCACGTTGTTAAAACAGGAGGTACTTTCCTTTCCGGAGCACCCGGCCTCACTTCACTGGTGGAAGTTCACGTGTCTATCCTCACTTGCCAGTTCCAAAGTTTTTACTTTGTTTCTGGATTGTGATTCGGACATGGATCAGAATGTTTGTTTTTTATTATGTCAAATTTTGTCTCGACAGAATTTGGTCTTGTACAGATATATATCCTACCTCTCACTAGTTTCTGTGAATTTCATTCGACGATGCTGGTCACGTGGTGACCTAATATAATCCATATTGGGTCGGGCCTTTTCATATCTAGTCAGTATGAGAGTTATTTCCCCTGACCAACGTCAATGGCGTCCGCCTCGCAGTAAACACGTCATATTTATCACAAATATTCACGGCAAATACGGACACTAGTAAAGATGTTTAATATTGAAACAAAATATTTGATTTCCAAGGATAAAAGTGCAATTGATTTCTTTCATTTCTTTTAGTTGCTAGTAAGTCAAAATTCATTATTATTTTCAATATTTTGTCAGACAGAATGCCAAACGACTATTTCTTGCTCAGTCACCAGTCACATGTCGCTATGTGGATACATTCAAATTGGTTTTGTAAATGATTTATTGATGTGATCGATATGATAAATTCGTTTCACAGCGTTTTAGTGACATAATATGATATATAAATGTCTAAGAGACAGCTAGATAAGTTACTAAAACATACAGCAATGTCTCATCCTGAACTACTCTTCGGTCTCCGTATCCGTGTATGTTTGTTAACAGGTATCCACCTTGGTTCTTCAGGGTGATCGGTAGGATATAATCGTTACACAGTCTGTTGGTGACCTAATATGGTTTATACAGGGTCAGTAAATTCATATCTGGTCTCGGGCTTCGCCCTCGCCCGATATGGAATTTACTGACCCTGTATAAACCATATAGGTCACCAACAGACTGTGTAACTAATAATATGAGACAATTCAGACATAGCATACAAACAATTATTTACTGACGAGGCGATGAAAGATTTCTCAAACTAAAACAAGTACATGTATATTCACCCAATTCGTAGGCCGTGGGATATATATATATATATATATTTATATAAATCTTTTTTTACCGAATCGAGTTAATAATGGCGTTAATATATGAATAACTGTTTTATCATCATATTTTATGTTTAAAAAGTACACAGTGTTTAACTTTAAATAGCTAGTAATGTGTTTTTATTTTGACAATCAACAGCGAAATATAAAATTTCATTCAAATACAACAGGATATGTTAGATACAGTGAAACTGTCATTTTTATAACTTTTATTTGGAAATCGTAACTGTATTTGTGAAATACCATTACGTAATCAAGTTTTTATTCCTGTGCTATTTGTTTTGAATGTTAAGTCACATAACGTCGAGTTTTTACACGGTGACCATTAATTGCATGCGTTTTTTGTGCGGTGGAGATTCATCATCGATTTATCAGCTTGCCAAACGCGTTCTTAGTCAATCAGAACACGGAAAAATTATTGGTATAATAAATGCAAATGATTTACTCTGATTCAAGAGCAGCTCTATAATACGGGACAGAATATAAATTATAAAAATTAACCTGAAAAAATCAGGTATATTCATGAGTACTGGTTACCTATTCATTGCGCCACCTTAATCATAACTCATTAACACGGCACAGATTATCTGTTGTTTGCATACCTTCCGAAGATGTAATGTTTATGTTCATAAAGTGACAATTATTCTGGACATTGCATCGTTCGTTATTGTTTAGTGATTGAACGCGACTTTTTTGTTGACGAATAAAAAGAGAAGAAATTTTTTCGATTACTTTCGTTTTAATGTTTAATCTAAAGAAACTTACTAATCCATCCCTGAATCACAGTTCAGACGCAAAGTAAAACTTTGAAACTGACAAATTAGTTTAAACAAGGAATGGTAACCACCTATAGTTTAGCTAGTCACTCCCGCCACGTATGTAATCAAAATGAGTGAAATGAATAAGGAACTATGGGACGTCAAGGGTCATACTGTACAAAGAGACTTTGACAGAATTTATTTTCACTAAATATCATATTTATCAACAATACTGTTTAATTGTTTAACTTTTTTGGCAGATTTTAACGTTTTGATATGATTTTTAAATTATGATTTGACCATGATCTGACGTGTTTGTTTTTTATTTGTTACAGACATATACAGTTTTGTTTTATAATTTGAATTAAAATTGCAATATTGATTTTCTATGTAGTCTATGTTTTACATGGAATGCCATTACATACGCATCGCGTGTGTAATCAAAATTGAAAATATAATTACCCTGTGACTTTGGGACGTCAAATATGATATTGGATAATTTGATATCATTTTTATCAATAAAAATGTGATTACGATTTTTGACTATTTTGAGGTACTTGATAAACTATGCTTGCCAATCCCCGGGTCAGACATGTAATTCATATTGCTGAATTTGTGACTTGCACGATGCCTTATGAAATGCACGCAGGTTAAGGAAAAGTGCGTCAATGATGTTAGACGTTAGGGGTACAAAAAATATTGTTTATCATGTTTATTTTGAGAAATAATTTGAATTTTATTTAATATTTTGTCAAACATATTTTTCCATATAATTGAGAATTTATATATCACTAGATATTTTAAATGTTGAATCAAAAACAAACATACTAATCCATATCCGAATCAAAATCCAGAAGCAAAGTAAAAACTTTGGAACTGACAAGTTAGGTTAGACACGTGAACTTCCACCGGGGGAGTGAGATCGGGTGCTCCGGAAGGGTAAGCACCTCCTGTTTAGCTAGCTACACCCGCCACGCGTGTAATCAAAATTGTGTGAAAGGAACATGGAACTATGAGACGTCAAAAATATCCAGGGCAATCCTGGTCACAGAGACATCAAACTTGTCAACAATACTGTGATGACGGCCATAAAACTTTTTGAGGGCCTTGATAAGCCTAGGCTTGCAATATCCCTGAGTCAACAATTCATTTGCAAGCAGCCTACTTCGTTGTACAAAGTCCCAGTAGTGGGAACAAGCTCTACCATAGCGTATTAATTGGGAAATAAATACACCATAAGCAAGAGAAGCAGGTATATTGCTGCATAAAAAAGAAAATAAATTGAACAAATTCTAAAGTTTAGTTTTCAACCACATGTGTTATCTAGTTTATGTTTTTGCCTATCACTTTATATTTATCATATCAATCATTTAACTGATGGAGTAGCGCAGTTGCTAGTGCATTGAACTATATATAGAGTTTAAAGATCGAATGCAGATAAAGCAATTTTATTAGCTTTTATAATTATCAGTTTTTAAGTCTTATTTTCTTATTCAGTTTCATGTGGGTTTTATTGTATTTTTGGGACTGAATATATGGACTCTGGTTACTAAGGTATTTTTATTGTTTTATGGGGAAACGAAATATCGCATTTCATGCAAGCCTATATCTTTTTGTATATTATAGCTTTAGTACAATTTAATGCTTGAACATGGACCTTATATATCCGTTTTCTTGAATCATGCTCTAGATTCCTTTTACAAATTATAATCAGCATCAAAATAATATTTGTCTATGTTGTTTAAGTAATATGATTCAATTCGGTATTGACCTAAGCATGATTGTGTAGTGTTCGTTTATAAAACACTTCTATAAACCAGAGACGATACACGGTATTTCAAGCTTGATTTAAACGTCCTTACCTCACAAATAGCATTTATAAGATACATTTCTAAAAAACAATATTTACTATCAAATCATATTAATTTATTTAAGTTATTCGTGAGTTTAGACTTTCATGTCACATCTATTTTTATTGCAACTTTGTAATGATTTTCGGTAATAAATTTGTTAAATAAACAGAAGGTGCTTATCCTTCCGGAGCAGCCTGCGGCCTCACTTTCCTGGTGGAAGTTCACGTGTCTAAGCTAACTTGTCAGTTCCAAAATTTTTACTTTTCTTCTGGATTGTGATTCGGACATGGATTAGTATGTTTGTTTTTTTAATGTTATTACATTATATATGGCAAAAGTTGCAAAATCTAAGTTAATGAAAATCGCTGTAAATGAATACTTATATCAGTGTATTTCGATCTGACCTTTTCTGGAATCTTACTTCTTCACGTTTGAAGTCGGACAATGAACTGTGGTAGTGCTAAATATGTATGATAATTATGACATAAAATTATGTTAATAAGAAATAATTTTATAACTAACATATATACCTTGAAAGACCAAAAGATCAATAGAACATTAAGAAAAAACAGCCGAAAATGCAAAGAAAGGTCAAACATTTAACGAATATTCAAACTGGAAAAACTATTTTATGTGATGAATCAATGGTGCTATCGGAAGGTCCCCAAATATCCAACTGATTTTAAAATTAGTGGTCTATAGTAATACATCTAAAATAAAAGTATCTCTATGTAAAAATAAATATATTGATGCCACCAATATTTAATTCAATACTTACCTGTTTGGTTGACACAGCTGCTGCTTGTAGTGGAGTTGTTGTGTACAGTTGATTATCTCCGATGGGAAGGTCTACCGTATGTCTTGTATGATTAACGTTCACAAAGGCGTCAGTCAATTGTAGTATTTTTTCATTTATTTCTTGTTTTTGCAGAAGTATCCAACTGGAAAAATTTTCTTTAAGCTGAGACATTTCCTGTATTGTGTCTGTTCTTACTTGTCCAATTGTATTTTTCAATATAACGAACGACTCTTTTAGCTCTATATTTTCGTCTTGTATTTTCATGATCACCTTCATCATTTCAGCAACTACTTCCATGGCGTTATTTTTATCTTTTTCGTTGATATATATATTAACCTTAGATTCTAGAGCACCTATTTTTTCAACGTATTTGGTTTCAAAGTCGTTAATTCTTTCGGTAAGCTGTGAACCTATTGAAGCTAACCGTTGTAATATTTCTGAAAAAGATAGAGGTTTACTACAATTGAAAAGTAAAAAGATGAAATTAATTGTAAATAGCTACATATGATGGGAGTTATAACATAAAAATTATATTTCAAAAACAACATAATTATTTTAAGAATTCGGAATAAGATAGGACACCGCACTTACCAAAGTGCTCTATTGTCAACAATGTAATAAATTACACATTGCATAATAATGCATGTGTGTGTACTTGCAAAACTATGGAATGCAAGATTTACATCACACGCAGATGGTTGAGACTGTATTGGATGAATAAATAGATAAATACGAAGTATTATTTCGATTATGTAACTATAACTACTAGTGTACATTCATTTCACGACATTGATCATTGAAATCTCCAATACAACGTATACATAATACATTCAATAGAAAAATCTTAATGTTTCAGCCTTGTACAAACACAGTATATATAAGGAATTTATTCATGTCTTGAAACTTTTCTTAACACAAGCAGATGATGAAGTAAAATCTTTTAGTGAAAATAAATTCTGTCATTGTGATGGCGATGTTTTCAGGTATAAAAAAAGGATGATTTTATTATACTGTTTTCAAAACATTTTGCCAAAAGATATTCAGATACATTAAAATAAATAAATAAATAAATGAATAAATAAATAAATAAATAAATAAATAAATAAATAAATAAATAAATAAATAAATAACAACTCCAGACGTTGTGGCTAAAAACACAAACAATAACTTAAAAACAAGACTTAATCATTTCATTTTATAAAGGTAGTAGTGAAAACCTAAATGTTGCTGTAAGTATTAAGTATTGACTAATTGTATTGATATAATTATAACTATTTATATTAATAATTTAAACATACCTCTTTGTTGTAAATCGAGCTCGATTTCGTCATTTAGTGAAGTGCGACTCCTCTGAGACATTGGGGTTCCAGTTGACGGATTTAAGTTCTCCGTTAAAATTAAAATAAAGACGAATTTTAGATAATACATCTTTACTGTTTCTATCTTCAGAGTTATTCCTATTAATGATAAGAAGCCCAGACTGTTTTATAGTAGCTTGTTGCATAACAAACCTTGTTATTCAAGATAGTCATCACAACACCTTCGGTTTATACTAAAAAGGATATGATGTGATCTGTGTATGATTCCTGGATATCAATTACATCCTCTAAAACGCAAGAAGCAACAGCACGATCCAAGCATTCCGTCTTGTTGGTATAATTGTATAACTTTTAGATAAACAAGTTTATTTTTAGTTCTTCTAAAACGAGACTACTGAAACCTGTAGATATAAAGTGCTCACTTTTGTTATATTTTCTTTGTTGTAAATTTCAAATTATTGTTTTGCTGTGCGGAAACGTTTTGCAGTTTAACAATATGCGGATTAAAAAACGAGCTTTATGAATATATCGATTATCTTATTATCTTAAACGGATCTGATTTCATTAGGGATATTTCGAATCTTCAATATGACTCGTAGCTGTATCAAAATAAATAAATAAAAAATAAATAAATAAATAAATAAATAAATAAATAAATAAATAAAATAAATAAATAAATAAATAAATAAATAAATAAATAAATAAAATAAACCAACCAGCCAGCCAGCGAGGCAGTTAACTAACTAACTAACTAACTAACTAACTAACTAACTTACTAACTAACTAACTAACTAACTGACTGACTAACTTACTGGCTGCCTATATAAATGACTTAATAACTAACTCACTATATATTAACACATTAACTAACTGACTTACTAAATAACTAACTAACCAAAAAATTAAAATAAAAACAAGCAAAAAAAGGAAATTTAACAATATTGATCTTACAAAAAGTAACAATTATCGACAACTTCACATTAACATTTAAACTGAAGAAAAGGCGTATATAATGTAGAACATTGTAAGATGGACAAAGGAATTGAAAAAAATAGAACAAATCAAAAAAAAATTTGAGAGCTTTGATAAGCCTAGCTTTGCAATATCCCTAAGTCAACAATTCCTTTCTAAGCAGCCCGTGTCGTTGTAAATGAGACATTTAATCAAATAGGTGTTTTCTTTAAAGAATTTACTGATCCAAATTTATAGAATTATACAAATAAGAAATACGTTAGATAAAGGGTATTAATATAAAACAAACAGATTAATCTTCAAATCAAAACACAAAAAAAGTGAAATCAAAACTTTAAACACCCTTGATTTACACTTATTATATCACATTAATTACCTCAATCATGTCATTTCTATGTCTTATTTTTGTATGTATGTATGTATGTTTGTTTGTTTGTACGAGTATTTGCAACATGTAACAAAGTTTTCGGTAATCAACCAATGAAATGGTTTCATTTAATCTTTTTCGGGTTAAAAGATATTATTTATATCCACGTGAAATCCCAAAATCTGGGCTTTTTCGGAGTGAGAGAAGGTTGACACGCAATTTTACCGTTCAATTCAAAAATAGTTGTTTAACATTTAATGTCAAAATCGGATAAACGCAACATTTAATATAATATTATTGTGAACTCTTTTACGAACATATCGTTTTAGCGGAAACCCGCAATATTATTGTGAACTCTTTTACAGACATATCGTTTTAGAAGAAACCCGCAATATTATTGTGAACTCTTTTACGGACATATCGTTTTATCGGAAACCCGCAATATTATTCATATGTATGTGAACAAAAATTTTACATGTGATTTAGATATATACTTCCAAAGAAACGACATTAAGTATGTTAGTATTGTTTTCATTATTTTGTTATTGTGCCGCCGGTCCGTCCAGCTCTACCAACCTAACCAACGACGTTCCCCACCTGTCGGACCATTATTTCGACGCGCTTGCAAGTGGTGGAGATATCCGGGCAGTTTCACTTTGAAGTACGTTGGCGCTACTTTCCTAGTACCTCAAGCCAAGTAGCCTCAGGATTATTTTATTAATTTTTTTGATTGACCAAAGATTTAGTGACTGTCGTATCAACATGGGATCGTATTTCCGAAATAGAAGTAATTTCCAATGGCGGGATATATCAAATACATCCAAATCAATGTACAATAGAGGTAATTTTTATTATGGATTAGGCCATTAAGTGCCACGTCACTTCGTTGCTCAAAAGTCGCAACACAACTGTTACACCCCTCTCCACACAGGAAATTATTGTGTTTAAGAACCATGTTTTCAGCATCACAAGAACTATCGTATTGTAAAACATGCGTCTCATAATGTCGGAAATTCACGACCAAAATGAACGACTACCAGAAAAACCAAAAGCGCATATAGGAAATCCAGGGACGCAAGACGCTTGAAAGAATTCATCCAGCGAAAAGTGATTTCATTTTCATTTCCATTTTCGGTACTTTCGGCCAATGACTTTATGAAGTGTGCAAAAATAAATTCAATTCAACAAAGTCTCTAACTTGGGCATTCAAATCTGCATGTGAAATCTTTAGAACAATCTGTGATGGAGTTGCAAAAAGAGAACAAATCGCTTAAAGTGAAATGCCAACAACTTCAAGAGAGGCAAAGCGAGTTAGAAAAACTTCAAGCAGAAAATATAAAACTCCATGAGAAAATCACAAAATATAATTCAATATTACATCTTGCTCATGAATCATTAAAAGAAAACTGTCAAATTCAATCCAGCATGGAACAATTAAAACTCGAACATGAAAATTTAAACCGTGAACATGAAAATCTACAGCAAGAACTTCAAACCCGACTCTATGATGAAACAAATACAACATACAGCACATTAAATCAAGATTCTTGGACTCCGACACAAATACAATGTATTCATTCGATACGACAGCAACCTATGGATTCATGGGAAGAACAAAACCAACAGAACCATTCAACATGTTGTTATCAAAATTCTGCTAACCCCTCCATTCAATACGCTAAAGAATATTCAAATTACAAAGGACATAAACCAGGACGGACGAACCGACGCCGACGGAAACGGAACAATGGTCATTTTATCAAGGATATTAACTTTCACGTTTCATTTCAAATCTCTTAATCAACCAATTTTGGTTTGTTTTTGAGTAATACGATACTTAACTTACTTTATTTCTACTCTGAGAACAGGGTGAATTTGAGCGAAAGGATATTGTAACAGCGGACTTTTCGTCAATTTTAGACATTCCGATTACTTAATATTTTTCATCTTTATTGACATTTTACTAAGAACTTCCAGGTGTTTTTACTTTACTTTCTATGATATTTGTTGAGAGGCTTATCATAATCCAGTGACTTGAGATACCGTATATCGGGATTTTTTCGCGCGTGTCTAATTTTGGCTAAATTCACGGTGAAGACAAATCGCTAAAATTTCCCCTAGCGAAATTTCACTTGAGTAGTTGTGATATTTTGTCTATTTCAACCATTCCATACGTCGTGTCATTTCGCTACAACTCTATATACCTATGTTGAATTTGTATTCGCTAGTGACGGCAAAATCGCTTGTAAGTGAAAACCGCTTAATCTGCCTGATGTTTGAACAATTAATCAATTAATATAATCGGAAAATCACAAAAATATGAAACAAAAAAACTTTATAACCGATCATCAATATATCACCGGAAATACGGGCGATACTGACAATGTCATACATATTGCAGATCGGCGTGACCTGATCAGGTGAAAAGTCAATCATCAAGCGTGGACGACACATGTGTTTACAGTTACTACGCCCCTGTTTGTTGTATTCGGATTAAGAGATTAATGAAGCGGGTTTTCAAAACACTGCCTCATGAAGTTAATTACTAATCAGCAGTAGCGCTCAATATTCCAGACGAATTGGTTCGATTTGCTCCATAAATTTCGACAAAATCTGTAACATGGCTTCAGTTTGTGTTTTGTTCACAATGACTGACGGCATGTTATTCTGACAAATATTGTATTAGAGCGAAAATTGTTGAATTTTTATTAATACTTTGAGTTGAACGAGCGGTGTGTTTGAGCTATAAAAAAGATCTTCAGTCTATTTAAGTTTAATACTTCGTTTAATGTTTGTTGTCATAATTTAATTACCGTATTACAAACCGGTATATAGGGAATTTTTCGCGCTTATATACCCATATCGTGAAAATTACACACGATGTAAATTTGACCTGCCATTTTGTGTTATAATCGCGAAAAAAGCATACGCTAAAAATTCCCGATATACGCTAATACGTTTCCTAAAACCCTTGATTTACACTTTTATTATATAACATTAATTACCTTAATCATGTCATTTCTATGTCTTATATTTGTATATTTGTTTGTTTGTACGAGTATTTACAATACATGTGTATGTAACTAAGTTTTCGGTAATCAACCAATCAAATGGTTTCATTTAATCTTTTTGGGGTTAATAGATATTATTTATATCCACGTAAAATCCCAAAATCTGGGCTTTTTCGGATCTACCGGAGTGAGAGAAGGTTGACACGGAATTATACCGTTCAACTCAAACATCGTTGTTTAACTTTTAATGTCAAAAGCGGATACACGCAACATTTAATATAATATTATTGTGAACTCTTTTACGGACATATCGTTTTAGCGGAAACCCGCAATATTATTCATCTGTATGTGAACAAAATTTTTACATGTGATTTAGATAGATATACTTCCAAAGAAACTACATTAAGTATGTTTAGTATTGTTTTCATTATTTTATTATTATGTAAACCGCCGGTTCGTGCAGCTCTACCCACCTAACCAGCGACGTTCCAAACCCTGCGGACCTTATTAGTTTCGGCGCGCTTACAGTTATAACACTGCTGTCTTCTGCCGCAAAAACACCTATTTGTGAGTTAAAGTATAGGTGTTGTTGTGTAATTTCGAACCACGTAGACCAGATGTAGATGCGATACATATAGTGCTTAATCTAGTTGATCTCAAAGTATAACCATTGAATGTTACAGAGCCCAATAGAGTAGTATTGATTGCTACATTTATAGCACTACTGTCTTCTACATCAACAACGCCTATGTCTGAGTTAATTAATTGGTAATATAATATTGCAATATAGTCTTTTCCGAGCATATTAACTGGTAATGCTGTAAATACACTCACAACTTGGATGATAAATAGAATATCAGTATATGGTAATGATGTGTTGGACAGATTTATACAAGATATTAAATTACTTGATACTTTTATTTTAATGTTAATATATGTTGATTTTGTATGGTATAGTTCCACATCTTTTCTTTTCTTTTTAATTGTGATTTGGATATGGATTTGAATGGGATTTTACTTTTTACAAATTATAGTAGACCTTGCTCTCAGTACAATAACTGTATACAAATCAAAAACACACATACTAATCCATGTCCGAATCACAATCCAGAAGCAAACTAAAAACTTTGGAACTGACAAGTTAGGTTAGACACGTGAACTTCCACCAAGGAAGTGAGGCCGGGTGCTCCGGAAGCGTAAGTACCCCCTGTTTAGCTAGCTACACTCGCCACGCTTGTAATCAAAATTGTGTGAAAAGAACATGGAACTATGAGACGTCAAATATATCTAGGGCAATCCTGGACACAGAGACATCAAACTTATCAACAATACTGTGATGACGGCCAAAGTGACAAGCTGCTCAATAAGATTGTTGAAGCGGGGATATTGCATGCGTAAGCTTAACAAGGCCCTAAATGTTTTATGGTATGTGATAGACAGCTTTATAGAAGATACTAAGTTACTTCATACTTTCATTTTATTTTATTTATCTTTACCTTGCTTTTTGATTGTTATTTGGACATGTATTTGCATATTTCCTTTTTATTTTTACAAATACTACGCCATGGTAGAGTTTGCTCCCACTACCCTTAAAGGGTCTTTAAACACCACTAGCTGCTTACAAATGAATTGTTGGCGCAGGTATATTTTATGTATAGGTTTATCAGACCCCTTAAAAGCATGATGTTCGTCATCACAATATTGTTGATGAGTATGATGTCTCTTTATCAAAAATTACCCTTCTGTTTTCGCATGCAAGTGTCATTCTCAATTTTAATAACACACGTCGCAGATGTAGGTACCTATATCTATATAGGAGGTGCTCACTCCCGGATGTACCGTCCCCACCTCCCTGGATATGGATTAGCATGTTTGTTCTTAATTGGCAATTTTGTTTTTGAACAAGAAATTCAAAATATAAATAAACACTGACAATGCCTGTTCATATTTTCTTTATTTTCAGATGTTTTATTATGCTCCATATTTGCAGTAAAAAGTCTTCGTCGAAGGAATCGCTAATTTAACCCTTTCCCGTTCTGGATAAAATGCCAAGTTTTTATGGAATTTCAGGTGCGGTTTAATAAATGTGAATTACAAGAGGATTGAAAGGGACAGTGCTATAGTGTATTGTACCATTGTATAGCATATATGTCGGGCAAGATTTTAAAATGATTGTCGATTCTAAAAATAGAAAATAGGTCACGTGACCTGGGGTCAAAGCTCAATATGACTTACGATTTTTAGCCGAAAATAAGCGTTTTTCGTAACAAATATCTCAATTCTATCAACCCTTTGTGAAAATAGGGTGAAGTGACTCATGATTCTTAACATATATTTAGTCCTTAAAATACTACTAATAAAATTTTTAAAATGAGACATTGCTCATAGCAACTAGAAAGTCAAAGGTCACATGTACTTTTTACCAAATTTCATGCTTAAAAGGTGTTATAATCAACGTAAATTTACCTTTAAACTAAAATCAACATAACTGTAATAATCTTATGTAGAGATTGAAGATTGAGTTTCAGGAGAAATTTCACGCTTTTTCAAAAATAGCATAAAAGGTCACGTGACATTGGGTCAAAGGTCAAACTTAATCAAGACTTTAAGAGAAAATCACTCTGTCTTGCTGCTTATTTGTCATTTGTTACATCAAAGAGTAAAGACAAAACCAGACTACTTGTAGATAATCAACAAGAATGAGTATTGAAGAATTTCGGGTGTTTTTTCATAATTACACGATTCCTATGGCAACCAGAAGGTCAAAGGTCAAATTCCCTGTTGTTGAGAAACTGCTGATCTTGAATGGGAAATCGGTTGGGCAATTTGAATAATCAATGAACAATTTGAATAATCAATTAATTAAATTGTTATACTTGTATCACGCGTACGGTATCATATTTTAGAGGTAAGGCAGATAAAATTAATTAAAAATAGTAATTCTTGCTACTAAAAATAGAATGAGAGGACACGTGATTAGGGCCAAAGGTCACATGGATAATCTGAAATAAAATATATCATGCGTTTGTACATAAAGAGACATTGCATCTGGCTCTTTACAAATGTACATAGCGATGCGCCTCTAATGGATAGCTAATATACAGACATGTGTTTCAGTAAAGGGACTGTCATACTAAGTATTTATATAATTTTGTATAGGGAAGGTCCTATACTAAAACAATAATCTGCTGTGGTGGATCTGGGACAAACATACACTCCTATATGATTTGAAATTAGATCTTCCTAAATTCTGTAGACTATATTAACTGCTTTTTCCCTGTATCTTTTAGTAACATAAGTCGATAGTTCAAATCTCTAGCCGCACCAATTTGGTACTTTAATATAAAACGTTCGTTCAAAGTTGGAAGTAGAACTTTGCGAACCAGTAGTTTGATTGACATTTCAAATTTCCAGAGAAAGCAACTGATTTTCCGCGTGAAGGTATTAAAGTTTTCCAATCAGAGCAGGTTCGTACTTCAGATAGTTTATGTTTGTGAATAAAAAAAATGTGACTCGTCAGGAAATTATTTATTATCAACATAAAACCTTCTGTGCTTTTATTTTCATGATTTCTATTCAGATCAATCTGTAGTAAAATTGAATGAAATAAATACACAAATTTAATATTTTATGTTGAAACGTTCAAAGTTGAAATCGTTTATGTATGTTCAAGATCAATAATTCATAGAGTGTCTAAGCAGTTTTCGATCGAAAAGTGATGTCTAAATGACTGTAAGTTCTCCTAATATTTTGTATCTGTAGTCTTCTAGAGTTACGTGTTACCATTTCATGGAACTTTGTCGGATTATATTGGAAACTTGAAATTAAACTCCGTCTCAATTACTTAATAAGACTACGATTTTATTTTTATTTTTTAATACAAAATATGCATAACAAGGCGTTGAAATGTGCATTTGTAAGACGCGTTGATTTGTAAAACTTACAGTACATACCTGTCGAAAGTTTAACACTAAGCTAACGAATTGGTGCCGAATCGACCGTTCAAATCGATCCCTCATTAGCGAATGTTGGACAACTAGTGTTCAAGACAACTCGCACGCAGGACAACTCGAAACCATAATGAGACAACAAGAACCCATGGCACCCTATACCAAAGCTGAGACAAGAAAACAATTAAAGACTCTCAAATTCGTTTTTGTTATTTTCTTCCCATTAATTACAGTTTATAAGATTTATTTAGAAAAAAAAAACAATTTTCTAGCAATACCTTATTAGCTTGAACTAATTACATAAAATTAATTTAAAGGTATCAAAATATCTAAGTTTAATATTTTTTAAAAATGTGTTAATTTCCTTACTTTCTGGGTACGAGTTGTCTAAGGTTAGGTGCGGGTTGTCATGATGTGGAAACACATGGTACGAGTTGTCTTGATACCCTCGAAAGCTATGTATATCTCGACAGCTTTTCACAACCACTGCCGTAGATCAGTTGGTAAAGTGCTCGCTCCGTAGGTAGGAGATCGTTAGTTTGATCCCCGGCCGGGTCTGACACAAGATTTGAAAGTGGGTAGTGACTGTTCTTTCGCCAAACACTCAGTAAATATACGAAATGAAAGTCACGGTTCTTTCGGATGGGAACTTAAAATAAACGAGGTCTCGTGTCACGGTGGGCTTGGCACGCTAAAGAATCCTGCTGTATAATGCAATCAGCGCAAAGCACAGGCAAAATACCTTTACCTTTGTCTATAGCTGGCGACGTCTCGATATAATAGGTTAAATATTCTTGACTGGGACGTTAAACACTATGACTCAACTCGACAGCTTTTCGACACGGCTATTATCTATCGCTTGTCCTCTAGCAATCTTCTAGTATATCTCGGCTTCTCGGTAGCCGAGCGTCGACCTTTTTCGTTAGCTCAGTGTTACACTTTAGACAGGCCTGTACTGCACTTTTATACATGAATTACATTTACATAATTCTTGTTGTAACTAGTTGTTACCGTGAACACTCTTGTGAACATGGTGTCTCTCGATTCATCATATACTTAAGATATACGACACTAATAAATTTCTTTTAAAGCACTTGTTTAGACCATCGAACCCACAACGGTGAGATGCCTTAAGTTTAAAGGCTAACGCCATGACCACCTCAACCGCAACACCATAAGCATATTCATGTGTGTTTTTTCCCTACCTTTTTAATTACTTTAACTGATGGTGACTTTTTACTTTATTTGACAGTTTGATTGATATTTTATTGTCGTGAATAGTGAACACACAATCTAACAGTTCAAACAGCGTTCTAGTATTTGACCCCTATTTTTGTTTATTTATAAATATGTTACGGACGTAGTAGAAGACATGTGATCGACATACTGAATACTTTGACCGTACGGTGGCGGTATGTACAGATTTCCATCGTTTTTTTCACGTAATGCCATCAAAATAACATTATATTCTTGTTATTATTTAAGGACTTTTATTATTTTTTGTTATTGGATTGTATTTATTTTCATTTTCATTCCAATAACACACGATTAGTATCCGTTTCTTAGACAAATATCGATGTGTACGCAGCAAGTTCTATACTGAAATTATGGTTCATTTTCTTTTCAATGAACTGTCTCAAAAGTGATCGGAGATCGACATTTTCTTTACAAAAAATGATACTACAATTAATTTTGTTTATTGTGGTGTAAATTTTTCCAACATTTATGGAATATTTACTGAATTGTGGTAATCTTAAAGTAACACGATAAGCCGCATGTACAAGAAAGTTGCGTTACGTAAATGCGTATATTTTCTGAAAATATTGTGTCAGGGTCGCAACTTCACAAGGTAATTAAAACGTGATGGAAACGATTAAACATTTACAAAATTATATTATATGAAAGAGAAAATGATGAAGTTTCAGTAACTGGATTTTGTTTTCCCTTTATGAGGTTCTAGTTGTGAGAAAAATTAAACAGAAGATTTTTTTCCATTTATCGACCGTGTAAACTAAAATTTCTACCTTGCAAAATATGACGGTGTATAATTTCGGTTGTTATGACCCGGCTGGTGAATTTGTAAATAAATATTATATTGTTTAAACCCGTAAATTCTTGTTAATACCGTGATATACAAGTTTTTTAAATCTGTCTCTTAATTTTGTTATAATGACGAAGTGAGTAATCTCTTTCTAAATCTTTGTAAAATTACGGCTTTCTCATTAAAAGTGAACATTTTTCTTTGTCGGCGTTTTGAACTGAAGATTTTTGATTGACAATAAAATTGTTCATTTTGAAAATTACACCATTGTTTTCTGTATGTTATGGCGAGAAAATCGCTTCAGAATTATCCAAGTTATCGCAGTTTTTTATAACGCATAGGCTAAAAATATTCTAAACGGCACAGTAGGAACGGGAAGGGGTTAAGGAACAGCCATAGCTATACGCTATAGGGTAACCATATGCTTATGCGGTCGATCCAAAACCATGCTGCGTCACGCCAAAATTGACATGGCTGGATATATGTTCAATATTGCTGGTGCCATTTTTAATTTCAAAAGTGATACTGGTCCAGTCTTCGTTATATTTATCAGAAGCAGAGATTGTAGCGCTTGATATTAGTTGACTATTGTATCTTAAGCCACTTACGTCTGACGTTTTCACTATCACAGAAGCATGTTTTACTTCTAACAATTAATACGCAACGGTAGTGATTGTTCCTGCTTTAAAATGAAATGTCGGATTAGGAATATTAATATTGCATGTATAGGTCTACAAAGGCCCCCTTAATATCATATAACAATACAATATATCCCAAGCATATTACTGGTTTTTCTGTAATAGTCCAGCAGATTCGTGCAAAAAATTGACAAAATTGTGGGTTTATTGTTAGCAAAATGGGTGATAATAGACTTTAGATACCCTACAGTTTATGTGATTTTGGCGGCTATTTTGTCCACAATATAAAATATCCCAAGCATATTATCTGGTAATGCTGTTATACGCTCGATGTACAACAACTTATATGATAAATAGAATATCAGTATATTGTAATGATGTGATGGACAGATTTATAGAAGATACTAAAATTACTTTATAATTATTATATTTATTCTAATTTATATGTGTTGATCTGATATGATCTAGTTTAATCTCTTTATTAAGCTTTTGGGATTTGGACATTGATTAAAATGGACTTTTAATGCCTCTTTAGAAAATTTAATGGACGTCATCACAATATTGTTGATTAGGATATTGACTCAATATTTTTAACTACCCTCGATATATTTCAATGCTAGTTTTATTCCCCATTTTGATAACACATGTCGCGGGTGTACCTGGCTAAACCAGAGGTACGCTTACCGTTCCGAATTTTCCGTTCCCATTACCCTGGGCGGACATGGATTAGACATGTTTGATCTAGATCTGAAAAAAAATTCAAAATATAAATAAACATTGATAATAACTGTTCATATTTTCTTTATTTATTTATTGTGTCATACTCCATATTTGGAGTAAAAGTATCCGTCCAATTGAATTGCTAATTTATTAAACAGCTATAGCTATACGCTACAGGGTAACCATATGCTTCCCTAGTCGGTCCAAACCCATACTGCGTCAAACCAAAATTAACACTGCTGTATACATGTTCAATATGGCTGGTGCCATTTTTAATTGCGAAAGTAATACTGATCCAGTCTACGTTATATTTATCAGAAGCAGAGATTGTAGCGCTTGATATTAGTTGACCATTGTATCTTAAGCCACTTACGTCTGACGTTTTCACTATCACAGAAGCATAATTACTGAATTGTTTAACTGTAGGAGTATCAACAACATATCGATTTAAGAATTGTTTTGTAGATGGAACTATAGTCATAAAAGTATTAAAATATCTATTCAAATCTGCAGAAAACTGTACAACAAGACATGGTTTGCTACAATAAACAAATGTCAACTGCTGGGAAGAAAGCGTTATTTCAACAGTTTTATTTGAAATGTACGTGTTTTGAAATCCACTGTTATGTACTTCAATAGTCGTCATGTCAACTGAAGGTACTATTCTGATAATCATTGTGTTTGCTGGATTTATCCTTGGTATGATAAAATTAAGTCCCCATCTGTTTGTCGGTGGTAGCATTGATGCCATATTATCACAAGCATCATTAAACTTTACACATTTATTTCCAGAAATCACTCCTACTGGTTTGTCGCTGTGTATTTTCGTACCAGTTAGATCAGCTGAAGATACAATACGTATGGTGTTTAATCTATTCAATATCAATGATATTGTATCACCATTTACGTAAGTATGACCATTGAATGATACAGAGCCTGACTGGGTAGTATTTATTGTTACAGTTATAATACTGCTGTCTTCTACTGCAACAACACCTATTTGTGAGTCATACTCTGGGTGATATGATATTGCAATATAATCTGTCCCAAGCATATCAACTGGTAATGCTGTAAAAGCACCCGATGTACAACAACTTGGATGATAAATAGAATAACCGTGTACTGATATCGGATCTGTTGATTTTATGTACAATCCTTTGTTTTGTATTACATTACTGTTTACATGTACTATATCTCTACTAACGTTTACATGTACAGCAT
The DNA here is from genome assembly GCA_021292105.1 of Anadara kagoshimensis. Classification (NCBI taxonomy): domain Eukaryota; kingdom Metazoa; phylum Mollusca; class Bivalvia; order Arcoida; family Arcidae; genus Anadara; species Anadara kagoshimensis. The sequence continues at coordinate 13,610,074 of CM037864.1, forward strand.
GGTTGGATAGTGTAACATTTCTGGAGACTCCGCTCACTGTTGACGTCAACATTACTGATGACTGTCCACTATAACTCGTAAATATCAGTTCGATATTTTCGCTTCTATGGTTAAAATTTGGAATAAACATCAGCACGAACTCTGTGCCTCTGCTATCTAGAAATGAATAAAAAATAAACAACAAATTAGCCCATTTTCGCGACATTTAATTTTGAACATCAGATTGAAAGACACTGACTGATTTTTTTACATGAAAAATGATTAAAAATGATTTTCTGAATATTTTATGATTGACTTAAAACAAATACTATTTCATTAACGTATACTAATCGTAACCCTTATACAACGACGCTAATAATTTTGACCAAGCACCACTGTTGAAAAATTGTATTCCAAAACAACTGTCTAGTGCTGTAAAATAAACTCTGGTATAATATGTTATTACAACAACAGGTCAAAATAGAAATTTTGAAATAAAACTTTATTTCGCAAAAAAGAAGAAAGAAAAAACCACCAACACAAATATTTATGTGCAAACAAACCATTAATTAACTCTTACATGCACTAATTTCCAAATAAAACATAGTCCGTCTTGACCATATTGCTGAAAAGTATGACGCCTCTGTATCCACAGTGTGTTAGTCTGACTTACAATTTACTAATAATTCTTAATTAGAAAATTATAAAAAAAACTTACATCACTACAAATATTTAAAACATAAATTTGTTGCCTATAAACTTTATGCTAACTAATACATTAAACCCATACAGTACCCCGATACATGCTATTACACATACTACGTAATTCAATGTGTATATGACATCATGCAAACAACTAAATTTAGCACCAACATACAGACAAAGGTCAAGGTTGATTTAGAAGTAAGCCAACTGGTGTTAGATGAATATGTTACCCAATGAAATGTTCGTGATTACAGATATCCAATCAATTGTAACTAAAACCAGTAAGACGAAAAAATCCTCACATTTTTCTTATATTGAAAAAAACCCATAATAATCAATGCATCACTTTAGATTTATTATCATATTTTAGACTACTCCTTTGATTTGACAATACATTTAAGTGTGGGTTGTTATAACTTGTGAAATAAACAACAAAAGATCCAATGAGCTTAAACGGTCACCTGGCGAAATGAAGCACGATGGTATCAATGTTCCCAAGTATTTACATAAACGTAAAATGTGTCACTATTATATCAAAGAACATCCAGTTGCCCTTCGTATCCGTGAGAACGTGTTTAAATAGATCCAATATATCGGAAAACTGATATTCGAATAAAAATTTAGCACTTAGCAATTTTGTGTCTACGGGAACTTTCTGTTTGCGAACGATATGTTTTTCATATCTCTGAATTTTGTTGTAACACGTTAACCACGCTGTTAAAACAGGAGGTAGTTCCCTTTCCGGAGCACCCGGCCTCACTTCACTGGTGTACGTTCACGTGTCTATCCTCACTTGTCAGTTCCAAAGTTTTTACTTTGTTTCTGGATTGTGATTCGGACATGCATCAGAATGTTTGTTTTTTATTATGTCAAATTTTGTCTTGACAGAATTTGGTCTTGTACAGATATATCCTACCTGTCACTAATTTCTGTGAATTTCATTCGACGATGCTGGTCACGTGGTGACCTAATATAATCCATATCGGGTCGGGCCTTTTCATATCTAGTCAGTATGAGAGTTATTTCCCCTGACCAACGTCAATGGCGTCCGCCTCGCAGTAAACACGTCATATTTATCACAAATATTTACTGCAAATACGGACACTAGTTAATGTTGTGATATTGAAACAAAATATTTGATTTCCAAGTATAAAAGTGCAATTGATTTCTTTGACAGAAGTTGCTAGTAAGTCAAAATTCATTATTATTTTCAATATTTTGTCAGACAGAATGCCAAACGACTATTTCCTACTCAGTCACCAGTCACATGTCGCTATGTGGATACATTCAAATTGGTTTTGTAATAATTTATTGATGTGATATAATTTTTATAATCTATAATAAAATTTTTATGATATAATCGTTTTACAGCGTTTTAGTGACATAATATGATATATAAATGTCTAAGAGACAGCTAAATAAGTTACTAAAACATACAGCAGTGTCTCATCCTGAACTACTCTCCGGTCTCCGTATCCGTGTATGTTTGTTAACAGGTATCCACCTTGGTTCTTCAGGGTGATCGGTAGGATATAATTGTTACACAGTCTGTTGGTGACCTAATATGGTTTATACAGGGTCAGTAAATTTCATATCTGGTCTCGGGCTTCGCCCTCGCCTGATATGGAATTTACTGACCCTGTATAAACCACATTAGGTCACCAACAGACTGTGTGACTAATAATATGAGACAATTCAGACATAGCATACAAACAATTATTTACTGACGAGGCGATGAAAGATTTCTCAAACTAAAACATCTACATGTATTCACCCAATTCTTAGGCCGTGGGATATATATATATATATATTTACAGAAACGAACGTTAATAATGGCGTTAATATATGAATAACTGTTTTATCATCAGATTCTTATATTTAAAAAGTACACAGTGTTTAACTTTAAATAGCTAGTAATTTGTTTTTATTTTGACAACCAACAACGAAATATAAAATTTCATTCAAATACAACAGGATATGTTAGATACAGTGAAACTGTCATTTTTATAACTTTAATATTAGGAAATCGTAACTGTATTTGTGAAATACCAATGCGTAATCAAGTTTTTATTCCTGTGCTATTAGTTTTGAATGTTAAGTCACATAACGTCGAGCTTTTTTACACGGTGACCATTAATCGCATGCGTTTTTTGTGCGGTGGAGATTCATCATCGATTTATCAGTCTTGCCCAACGCGTTCTTAATCAATCAGAACACGGAAAAATTATTGGTATAATAAATGCAAATGATTTACTCTGATTCAAGAGCAGCTCTTATAATACGGGACAGAATATAAATTATAAAACCCTGAAAAAAATCAGGTATATTCATGAGTACTGGTTACCTATTCATTGCGCCACCTAAATCATAAACTCACGAACACAGCACAGATTATCTGTTGTTTGGATACTCTCCGGGGATGTAATATTTATGTTCATAAAGTGACAATTATTATGGGCATTACAGTGTTCGTTATCGTTTTGGTGTATAAACGCGACTTTTTTGTCGACGAATAAAAAGAGAAGAATTTTTTTCTATTACTTTCGTTTTAATGTTTAATCTAAGAGAAACATACTAATCATCCCTGAATCACAATTAGACGCAAAGTAAAAACTTTGAAACTGACAAATAGTTTAAACAAAGAATGGTAATCACCTATGGTTTACCTAGTCACTCCCGCCACGTATGTAATCAAAATGAGTGAAATTAATAAGGAACTATGGGACGTCAAGGGCATACTGTACAAAAGACTTTGACAGAATTCGTTTTCACTAAAGATTATATTTATTAACAATACTGTTTAATTGTTTAATCTTATTTTGCCAGATTGTAACGTTTTAATTTGAGTTTGAAATTATGATTTGACTATGATCTGACGTGTTTGTTTTTGATTTTGTTACAGACATATACAGTTTTGTTTTATGATTTGAATTAAAATTGCAATATTGATTTTCTATGTTTCTTTTAAAGACAAGTCTATGTTTTACATGGAATGCCATTACATACGCATGTCGCGTGTGAAATCAAAATTGAAAATATTATGACCTTGTGACTATGGGACGTCAAATATGATATTGGATAATTTGATATAATTTTTATCAATAAAAACGTTATTACGATTTTTGACTATTTTGAGGTACTTGATAAACTATGCTTGCCAATCCCCGGGTCAGACATGTAATTCATATTGCTGAATTTGTGACTTGCACGATGCCTTATGAAATGCACGCAGGTTGAGGGAAAGTGCGTCAATGATGTTAGACGTGAGGAGTACAAACAATATTGTTTGTCATGTTTATTTTGAGAAATAATTTGAATTTTATTCAATATTTTGTCAAACATATTTTTTCATATAATTGAGAATTTATATATCACTAGATATTTTAAATGTTGAATCAAAAACAAACATACTAATCCATATCCGAATCAAAATCCAGAAGCAAAGTAAAAACTTTGGAACGGACAAGTTAGGATAGACACGTGAACTTCCACCAGGGGAGTGAGACCGGGTGCTCCGGAAGGGTAAGAACCTCCTGTTCAGCTAGCTACACCCGCTACGTGTGTAATCAAAACTGTGTGAGACGTAAAAAATATCCAGGGCAATCCTAGACACAGAGACATCAAACTTGTCAACAATACTGTGATGACGGCCATAAAACTTTTTGAGGGCCTTGATAAGCCTAGGCTTGCAATATCCCTGAGTCAACAATTTATTTTTTGCAAGCAGCCTATTTCGTTGTACAAAGTCCCAGTAGTGGGAACAAGCTCTACCATAGCGTATTAATTGGGAAACAAATACACCATAAGCAAGAGAAGCAGGTATATTGCTGCATAAAAAAGAAAAAAAAATGAACAAATATTAAAGTTTAGTTTTCAACCACATATGTTATCTAGTTTTTGTTTTTGCCTATCACGTTATATTTATCATATCAATCATTTAACTGATGGAGTAGCGCAGTTGCTAGAGCATTGAGCTATATATAAAGTTTAAAGATCGAATGCAGATAAAGCAATTTTTATTAGCTTTTATAATTATCAGTTTTTAAGTCTTATTTTCTTATTCAGTTTCATGTGGGTTTTATTATATTTTTTGGACTGAATATATGGACTCTGGTTACTAAGGTATTTTAATTGCTTTATGCGGAAACGAAATATCGCATTTCATGCAAGGCCTATATCTTTTTGTATATTATAGCTTTAGTACAGTTTAATGCTTGAACATGGACCTTATATATCCGAATTGGTCTTGAATCATGCTCTAGATTCCTTTTACAAATTATAATCAGCATCAATATAATAATTGTCTATGTTGTTTAAGTAATATGATTCAATTCGGTTATTGACCTAAGCACTGATTGTGTAGTGTTTCGTTTTTAAAAACACTTCTATGTAAACGAGGAGACGATAGACGGTATTTCAAGGCTTAATTTAAACGTCCTTACCTCACAAATAGCATTTTTAAGATACATTTCTAAAAAAAATATTTACTATCAAATCATATTAATTTATTTAAGTTATTCGTGAGTTTAGACTTTCATGTCACATCTATTTTTATTGCAACTTTGTAATGATTTTCGGTAATAAATTTGTTAAATAAACAGAAGGTGCTTATCCTTCCGGAGCAGCCTGCGGCCTCACTTCTCTGGTGGAAGTTCACGTGTCTAAGCTAACTTGTCAGTTCCAAAATTTTTACTTTTCTTCTGGATTGTGATTCGGACATGGATTAGTATGTTTGTTTTTTTAATGTAATTACATTATATATGGCAAAAGTTGCAAAATCTAAGTTAAAAAAATCCCTGTAAATGAATACTTATATCAGTGTATTTCGATCTGACCTTTTCTGCAATCTTACTTCTTCACGTTTGAAGTCGGACAATGAACTGTGGTAGTGCTAAACATGTATGATAATTATGAATTAAAAATATTTGAATAAGAAAAATTTTTATAACTAACACATATACCTTGAAAGAGCAATAAATCAATAGAACATTAAGAAAAAACAGCCGAAAATGCAAAGAAAAGTCAAACATATAACGAATATTCAAACTGGAAAAACTATTTTATGTGATGAATCAATGGTGCTATCGGAAGGTCCCCAAATATCCAACTGATTTTAAAATTAGTTGTCTATAGTAATACATCTAAAATAAAAGTATCTCTATGTAAAAATAAATATATTGATGCCACCAATACAACTTGATTAACTAATTCAATACTTACCTGTTTGGTTGAAACAGCTGCTTGTAGTGGGAGTTGTAGTTGTGTACAGTTCATTATCTCCGATGGGAAGGTCTACTGTATGTCTTGTATGATTAACGTTCACAAAGGCGTCAGTCAATTCTAGTATTTTTTCATTTATTTCTTGTTTTTGCAGAAGTATCCAACTGGAAAAATTTTCTTTAAGCTGAGACATTTCCTGTATTGTGTCTGTTCTTACTTGTCCAATTGTATTTTTCAATATAACAACGACTTTTTAACTCTATATTTTCGTCTTGTATTTTCATGATCACCTTCATCATTTCAGCAACTACTTCCATGGCGTTATTTTTATTTTTTCATTGATATATATCCACTTTAGTTTGTAACGTACCTATTTTTTCAA
>CM037864.1:13618859-13785855 GCA_021292105.1 Anadara kagoshimensis
CAAATATATCTCGGGCAATCCTGGACACAGAGGCATCAAACTTATCATTAATACTGTGATGACGGCCAAAGTGACAAACTGCTCAATAAAATGGTGGACGCAGGGATATTGCATGCGTAGTCTTAACAAGGCCCAAAAGTTTTATGGTCGGCATCACAATCGTGTGAACTAGTATGATGTTTATGTATCAGGAATTACCCTTGATTTATTTTCATATTAGTTTCATTCTCAATTGTTATAAAACGATGCGGATGTAGCTCGCTAAACAAGAGGTATGTGTACCGTTCCGGATATCCCGCCAACCCTTCCTTAGACATGGGTTTAGTATGTTTGTTCTTACTTGACTATTTTGTTTCTGAACAAAAAAGTCAAAATATAGATAAATACTGATTTTGCTTATTCACATTTTCTTTATTTCATTCATTGTACTATTCTCGATGCTTGGATAAAAAGTCGTCTCCGATGATTGATTTGCTAATGTATCGAACACCCATAGCTAAAAGCTACAGGAAATCCATATGCCTCCCGTGAGGTCAGTCCAAACTGCGTCAAACCAAAATTATCACTGCTGAATACATGTTCAATATTGCTGATAGCTACACCCGCCATGCTTGTAATCAAAATTGTGTGAAAGGAACATGGAACTATGATACGTGAAATATTTCTAGGGCAATCCTGGACACAGAGACATCAAACTCATCAACAATACTGATGACGGCCAAAGTGACAAGCTGCTCAATGAGATTGTTGACGCGGGGATATTGCATGCGTAGGCTTAACAAGTCCCTAAATGTTTTATTGTCGTCATTACAATCCTGCGGACTAGTATGATGTCTATGTATAAGGAATTTATACAACTACGTGGAGGTTACATAGAATATCAGTACATGTATATTGTTTGTATGTGATAGACAGCTTTATAGAAGATACTAAGTTACTTCATACTTTCATTTTATTTTATTTATCTTTACTTTGCTTTTTGATTGTTATTTGGACATGTATTTGCATATTTCTTTTTTATTTTTACAAATAATACGCCATGGTAGAGTTTGCTCCAAATACCCCTAAAGGGTATTAAAACACCACTAGCTGCTTACAAATAAATTGTTGGCGCAGGTATATTTCATGTATAGGTTTATCAGACCCCTTAAAAGCTTGATGTTCGTCATCACAATATTGTTGATAAGTAAGATGTCTCTTTATCCAAAATTACGCTTCTGTTTTTGCATACAAGTGTCATTCTCAATTTTAATAACACACGTCGCAGATGTAGGTACCTATATCTAAATAGGGGGAGCTTACTCCCGGATCTTCCGTCCCCACCACTTCTCTGGATATGGATTAGCATGTTTGTTCTTAATTGACAATTTTGTTTCTGAACAAGCAATTCAAAATATAAATACACACTGATAATGTCTGTTCATATTTTCTTTATTTTCAGATATTTTTTATGCTCTATATTTGCAGTAAAAAGTTTTCGTCGAAGTAATCGCTAATTTAATGATCAGCCATAGCTATACCCTACAGGGTAACCATATGCTCTACTGGACGTTCCAAAACCAAACTGCGTCAAACCAAATTGACACGTTTGGATACATGTTCAATAATGCTAGTAGCATTTTCGATCGAAAAAGTGAAACTGGTCCAGTCTACGTTATATTTATCAGAAGCAGAGATTGTAGCGCTTGATATTGGTTGACCATTGTATCTTAAGCCACTTACGTCTGACGTTTTCACTATCAAAGAAGCATAATTACTGAATTGTTTAACGGTAGGAGTATCAAGAACATATCGATTTAAGAATTGTATTGTAGATGGAACTATGGTTATAAAGTTATTCGAATCTGCAAAAATTGAACAACATATACGTATATACGTCGCCCCAGTAGATACGTAGCACCCCCACCCCAGGCCAGCAAGCCCAGTATTTTCTATAGGTCGTCTACATACGTCGCAGCCAAAAATTTGCAAGAGAAAATTCGAGATTTGCTCAGCAAGAGCCATTGATTTTCAATTCCATGAATAAAGAAACAAAAGTTTTTACCGGTGTTATTTATTATTTTTCTTCTGAATAAATATTGTTTGAATAGCTTGTGTAAATTAAACATGTATGTAGATATTATTTTTTACATGTATGGATACAAACGATGTAGATTGCTTGAATAAAACATGTACTTTTTGGCTCCCGATCACGATATCGGTTAATTCTCATGTTGTTGTCACCGACGAAGGAAGTCAAAGTTTGATCATGCGCAGAGGTTGCGATATGTATTGCATGATTTGTTTAAACAAGGGGGTCGCCTATAGCGTTATTAGACTCATGTTTCAAATTTTATAATACTGGAGTGTCGATATTATGTTAAATTTGACGATCTATTGCTTACCGGGGGGGGGGGGGGGTAAATATCGCCATTTTATATTGTTCAGAATGCCATGTGGTTTTGCATTCGAGAGTATTGGTCAATAACTAGGACGACCTCCGGTTGTTTGAACTTTTGTAAAAGAATAATTTGTATACATTTTTTGTTGCGTTTAAAATCTAAACATGTCGTTGGAATTGCAAATTAAATTTTAATAAATTTTATTAACATCCCGATCAGCGATTGTCCAATCCTGACAAATTTTATTCAAAACCGACAGATACGAAAGTGCCGTATGACCTCTGACATAAGAATATATAATTAGTGTTTGTAATGGCGGCGCTTTCTTCTTCAATATATAAACATAGGTACCGGTAAACATGGACGATTATATCAATGGATAAGTTATCGGGAATGGCTTCAATCATTAAACAAACAAGACACACGCGAGGTGTCACCGGGAGGACTTGATTATTTAAAGTTAATTACAGGTGACTAGGTATTTACTTCTTTGCCGACGGCTATTCTGTTACACGTGACAACTTGAAAATGAGACTCATACTTACCTTTATTAATTATTTGTTTATTTCAAAGACTTTATTGGTCAATTTTAATGATAATAAAAATATCACATTTAATTATAATAATAATAATAATAACAAAAATACAATAAAGAGCAAAATTAACTTTCAACTAGAAAATTACGTAACTTCCTGTTTGTCGATCTACAGATTATCGAAATATTTTAATGTCGGCTAGTTAAGTCGCATTGCATTTTAAAATATTAAAATTTAGTGAAAAAGTTGCGACGTATCTATGGAAATATACGGTACCTGTCTGGTCGCCCACGTTCAAAAAATATCAATCAAAACATCAAAACCTATCAAGTTTATACGATCCTGAGCCGGCTTATGATATACCATTATTTATTTATTTATTAAAAATTTAAAAATTATTTATTTATTTATTTATTTATTTATTTATTTATTTATTTATTTATTAAACATTAAAAATTTAATGACAGGTGGTAAAATTTTATTCAAAACGTTATTTTTCAAAATTAGATAATATTGTCAGTTATCAGTCTATTCATACTCCCGTAACTCTAGTTTTTTAAACATAATCATCTTTTCACAATCAGTTTACCTATGTGAAATTCTAAACCCAAGACAACGTCAAACGTTTACAGGTGTCATAAAATTACTCTATTTGAACACCTGTCAATCAATTTTGGTAATTGTAAGAACACATCCTGTTGATTAAAGATATGGGTTTTAGTCTAAGGAATATCTAATAAACATACTTTTTTATCAAGGTGGACTAATAATAATTTGCTTAATTATTAGTAGGTGTCAGTCGGATGTAAATTCCACTTCATCAAATGAATTTATCGTGAAATATAAAAATAATTTTAGCTAGTTCATTATATAAGTAATGCAGATAAATAGTATTCTGTGGGGTCTGCTTACTTAAATGACGTCACTGCAGGAGTCCCCAAAACCGAGCTTTTTGATTTGGATTAACGGAAGGTGTATCACAAACTCGCCGATATCTTCCTTATTTCGGCATAGATTTTTATGCAATTTTCGCATTAAGTCATATTTCAGTATGGAGAATAACATATGTAAAAATCAAAAATCGTTACAGGTACCCTTTAAATAATGGGGTTTTCCGCTGTACCACGTGGTCAATACCTCTTAACGTTTGTGCGGAACATTTTGGAAAACGTCAACGTCAAAATTTCCCGGAATAACGTCGTTTTTACGGGAAAACGTCATATTGTGCGATTCCTTGTCCATTGGAAACAAGCGTTTCGCAGACACGTTAGTAGGTATCACGTGGTACAGTGGCGAACCACATTGACGGATCGCCGGCCACGCCCACTATGTTCCAACAAAGGGTCGACATGCTTGAATTACACACAAAAAGAATGAGAACTCGGCCTGAATTGTGCGGTTTAGAACGTCATTAGTTGCCGTGACGCTGCTTTGGTACCGTAACAGTCTATAGTTTTAAGTTGACATTCGATGGGTAGTCACTAAATTGGCTGTTGGATGTTAACTGCTTGGATATTTTAATAACACATGGAGCTGGTGTGTATTCACCAACCGATCTGTAAAATAGGAACAAAACTTCTGAAAGTTATACCATCTTTATTGTTTGGAAGTATCCCAAGAACTGATCAAAATCAGCGAACATATAAATATTACAATAATAAAAACATAACAAATATCACAATGTATACCGAACGACAAGTTTTTAAAATGTTAACTTCCCAAGTGATGACTTTGTAGGGAATTATGATTGAATATTTACTCGCACGTTTGACAAGGAAAGTATACCGAAATCTACATTTCACTAAATACAAAACTAGGCGATGGTTGCAGTGTATCTAGCTGTTCATGCCAGAACACGCGCAACGCATGTTCTTACTTTCAGTATTACAATGCATAGCTAGAAACCGAGGGCTAATTACATTAGATCAAAGGGCCTGTATCTCAATAGCATGCGGTATAATGCAAGGATATGCATCTAAATATGCATATTAATCAATAAAGGACATTAAAATGCATTGCTTAGATGCTAGCAGGTTTTACAACTTCCTTGTCATATGCGCTATTTGAAATTTTAATTGGAAACTAAAATGTTAGAATAATTGATATATCAAAACCAAAATTAAAATAAAATTGTACAGGAACTAGTATTATTATGTAAGCTTTAATGTCACAGAGTTTGACACAAAGTTGACTGTCTGAAAACTAGTCTAATGTAAATTTATCGAAATTTACCAAAATATTAATTTATAGAAAATAAAATGATAAAATATTGAAAAATACATTGTTTGTGTATTTTTTTTCCAGTTATATTTCGTAATATTTTAATTTTATTTCAATGTCTTTTTAAATATTTTACCGTTTTACTTTTTATAAATTTATAAAAAATAAAATGGTAAAATATTAAAAAAGACATTGAAAAAAATAAAAATATTACGAAATAAAATTGGATAAAAAATACACAAAAATTTGCACTGCGACACTAACCCGGATCCTATCGACCTACTCGCTACAGATAATGCACATATACCTTTAGCATTACCTAAATTTTGTTATAGCACTTTTGTTTGGCATACATGTATGTTCTAATTTCGAATGACATACTGTTTATACAAATGAGATTTATGTATCACATTTTATTAGCTCTACCCCTAAATATTAGCAATCCAATGTTTTAGAGGTACTATTTGGAAACAGGGCCACTTGACCTTTAGTGACCTGAACGTGTTTAATGAGACCTAAATTTACATAAGTATTTCCCTTGTCTATAGAAATCGCAGTGAGAAATTCATATGCTCCAAAAACTGCTTTCCCCTTATTAGAATTTTTCAGAATTTTTACCATATGCATTTAATGTATATAAGAGCATATCACCAGTAACAAAATACATTCTGTTGCAATTAGTTGGGAGTCAAACTATAGAATGACTGGACTAATAAGGTTTTTTGTATTGCTTGGCATTTTCTGAAATTAGTTTTTATTGATTCGTGTTCTTCGTTTCATTGGTTGTTGCCAAGCTCATGTATTTTAGCTACATATACATATTTGTTTTAAGTTTATTTTTTAAATGTGGTTCTGAACCTACTGTCATGTATTTTTTCAGAATAATTTGCTCATTTATTTCAATCAATACGTAATCCAAAAAAGCGAAGACTGGCAAATTTAGTTACACACTTGTGCATGTGCACCTGACAATGACTAATGAAACACACACACACACACACACACACACACACACACACACACACACACACACGCTATTTGTTTGAACACTGCTTATTAATCTCTAATCTTCGGACAGTGGTATTACTTACACCTGTCCATGGAGAGCGGGAGGTCGTGGATTCGAACCCCTGCAAGGTCAAATATAAGACTTAAAATTGAGTTACTTCTACCAAGCTTGGCGCTCGCTACAAAAAGGGTAAAATATAAACTGGTTCACCCGGTGTCAGGATAATGTGACTTGGGAGTGGCATACGGCGTACTGACTGATCGAGAACCCGTAGGTCGCCCTAGTGCGCTCCAGTACAATGCAGACCATAAACACACCCGTACATCTCACGCATACATGGACATGTTCTAGAGACTAATAAACTTGCTATCGTCTCAAATATCTGAAAAATTGCTATATCGACGATAAAACAACAGTGATTTATGGTCGTCATCACAATCGTGTTGACTAGTATGTTGTCTATGTATCAGGAATTAACCTTGATTTATTTTCATATTAGTTTCATTCCCAATTATTATAATACAGAACGGATGTAGATAGCTAAACAGGAGGTATTTGTTACGTCCCGGATATCCCTCAAACCCTTCCCTAGACATGGATTTAGTATGTGTGTTCTTGATTGACAATTTTGTTTCTGAACAAAAAAGTCAAAATATAGCTAAATACTGATTATGCTTGTTCACATTTTCTTTATTTTATTCATTGTGCTCCATACCTGGATAAAAAGTCGTCTACGTTGATTGATTTGCTAATTTATCGAACACCCATAGCTAAAAGCTACAGGAAATCCATATGCCTCATATGAGTTCAGTCCAGACCCATACTGCGTCAAACCAAAATTAACACTGCTGTATACATGTTCAATATTGCTGATAGCATTTTGCATTGGAAAAGTGATACTGGTCCAGTCTACGTTATATTTATCAGAAGCAGAGATTGTAGCGCTTGTTATTGGTTGACCATTGTATCTTAAGCCACTTACGTCTGGCGTTTTCACTGTCACAGAAGCATAATTACTGAATTGTTTAACAGTAGGAGTATCAACAACATATCGATTTAAGAATTGTATTGTAGATGGAACTATGGCCATAAATATCGTCACATCTACAGGAAACTGAACAACAAGACATGGTTTGCTACAATAAACAAATGTCAACTGCTCGGAAGAACGTATTATTTCAACAGTTTTATTTGTTGTGTATGTGTTTTGAAATGTATTTTTATGTACTTCAATAGTCGTCATGTCAACTGAAGGCACTATTCTGATAATCATTGTGTTTGCTGGATTTATCCTTGGTATGATAAAATTAAGTCCCCATTTGTTTGTCGGTGGTAACATTGATACCACATTATCACAACCGGTTTTAAAAGTACGTGTACATGTATTTCCAGAAATCACTCCTACTGGTTTGTTGCTGTGTATTTTCGTACCAGTTAGACCAGCCGTAGATAAAATACGTATGGTGTTTAATCTATTCAATATCAATGATATTGTATCGCCATCGACGTAAGTATGACCATTGAATGATACAGAGCCCGACTGGCTAGTATTTATTGTTACAGTTATAATATTGCTGTGTTCTACTGCAACAACACCTATTTGTGAGTTAAAGTTTGGGTGATATGATATTGCAATATAATCTGTCCCAAGCATATCAACTGGTAATGCTGTAAAAGCACCCGATGTACAACAACTTGGATGATAAATAGAATAACCGTGTACTGATATCGGATCTGTTGATTTTATGTACAATCCTTTGTTTTGTATTACACTGCTGTTTACATGTACTATATCTCTAATAACGTTTACATGTACAGCGTGGTTGGATAGTGTTACATTTCTGGAGACTCCGGTCACTGACGAAGTTAACATTACTGATGACTGTCCACTATAACTCGTAAATATCAGTTCAATGTTTTCATATATATGCGAAAGATTTGGAATAAACATCAGTACGAACTCGGTCCCTCTGCTATCTATAATACAAAATCAACAACAATTAGCCCGTTTATGTGAATTATAATTTTGGGCAATAAAATTTGATCATAATGAATATGTATCCTTTAGAAACAATCTAATAAGATTTTCTGAACTAGAAACAAATACTTATCAGTAATGCCATAAAAAAGAGAAGAATTACAAGTGTTATGTGAACAGAACTCATTTATGAAGCATTGCACGCCCTAAATTCCTAATAATACTTTAAATAAATGCTTTTCAGAGGTTTGTATACCATTTGACCAATGTAGAGGTTTAGTTCAAGAAATTGTCGTTCTTTACTTATATTGGATTCCTAAACTTCACAAAAATACATATAATGAATGCTATGTAACAGGCTCCTGTAAATGTACAACTAAGTCATTATCAGTATTTCTAACACATATTTTGACAGTCGTTAGTTTTATTAAGGAAAAAGTCTATTATACATATAAAACATTTTCTACACCTTACTCCGCTATACGTCATTCAATATTAAAAGAGCGCTTATAGCAAATAATTTACATGTCATTTGTTTTACGATTGTCTAGTGCTGAATAGTTCTGGTAATTTGTTCAACACCATACATATTCCACACAAACATATACTGAAGATATCGTAAACACAACGTTTTTGATAAACAACGCGTTTCTTGTATTTGGTAATATGGTTTTGCGACAAACAATAGGTTTACCAATGGCCACAAACTGTGAGCAATTACTAACTAATTTGTGTCTTTATTCGTAAGAAGCAAAATGTATGCAGCATCTTGTTGAATCTGGAGAGAACAATGTCGCTAAAACATTCAATTCAACATACATTTTATATGTAGATGTTTTATCTATAAATAATCCTAAATTTGCAGATTTTGTGGATGCATCTATTCCAGTGAGCTTGAAAGATACGACCGATTCTTCAAGTTCTACTTCATATTTAGACTTATACCTCAATTATGACGTCAACAAAAGACTACATATGAAGATGTATGAAAAACTTAATGACTTCATTTTTTCTATCGTCAAATTTCCCTTTCTTTGCAGCAATATACTACTTCTCCTGCTTATGGTGTAGGTGTATTTGTTTCACAAATAATCCCCACTACGGGAACTTTATCATGTGTTTATATATATATGGTTATACAACAAAGCAAGCCGCCTAGAAATTGCTGATCCATGGATATTGGATGTCTTGGCTTATCAGGACCCTCCAAAAGTGTTATGGCCATCATCACAGCATTGTTGATAAGTATAATATTTTTGTGTCCAGGATTGTCCTGGATATATTTTGCACACCATATTTCCCGTGTTCCTTTCACTTTCGATCACACACGTGGTGGGTGTGGCTAGCTAAACAGGAAGTGCTTATCCTTAGAAGCAAGCGACGTAACTTCCCTGGTGGAGGTTCATGTGTTTCACCTAATCAGTAAGTTTTAAAGTTGTTACAAAGCTGTTTTGGATTCTGATATGGACATGGATTAGTTTGTTTGTTTCTAATTAAGGTCTCCTACTGCTTTCAAAAATACATTTAAGTGAGGATTGTTATTGATTTTAAAATGAACAACAAGAGATCCAGTGAGCATGAATGGTCAGCTGACGAAATTAAGCATATAGTTATTACTGTTGATAAAGTATTAACAAACTCGGTTAATCAAAGACCAACATACTAATAGCTGATTCTATATTTCAAATTTATACCATATAGGCAGTTTGGTTGTTTAAATGAGTTGATAAATGGACGGTGGTCAGGGTAAACAAACAGTCATTATCCATTCTGATACGTCACGGTTCTTTCGGATGAGAACTTAAAATAAACGAGGTAACGTGTCACAGTAGTCGTAGAAAGAAACAGAACCATACTGTATAATGTCATTTGCGAAACTCACAGGCAAGCGTTCTGCACCTTCGTCTATAGCTATCGACGTCTCGATATAAGTGTAATATTATTGTCTGGGACATTAAACACTTTTACTCTCAACTCCAATCTGATGAGGTTTCAAGCTCCAAACGCGTCTTTTTTAATCCAACGTCTAGCATACTCTTCAATGGAATTCATAATATTTGTAAAATTCTGTCATCAAGTTAAAGAAGATATGTTTGAAAGGAGAAAACTTTATTCAGTGTTCTGAATTATATAATCAATTTGTAATGTTAAATATACACTCACTTAAAATTCATTTTAACTTCATTAAGGAACTGAGTAATTAATAATCTGATTTCTCAGATTTCTTCATTTGTAAAAAAAAAATACAAATGAAGAAATCAGTGAAATTAGAGAAAGAATACAAACAAAAAAGATAAGCGAGCTTGTTAAACATCGGAGGTGGAAATGAATTGGACACATATTAAGACAGAAGCCAGATGAACATCCAAGAATTGCTCTGCAATGGACACCAGCAGAAGGAAAGAGAAAGAGAGGGCTGCCGAAGGAGACCTGGCGTAGGACTGTTGAAAAGGAAAAATCGGATTTTGGACTTGGGATATGGAATGAAGCTGCTAAAATAGCTGCTAACAAAGATTCTTGAAGGAGAAAGATATCTGGCCCAATTCTCCGCAAGAAGGGATGGACATAAGTCAAGTAAGTCAATTAATAATCATTTAATTAAGTGACAAAACCGCTGATTGTTATTACTATTCATCTCACTAATCGGAGCAAACAGCAACATGATTGCCGATGATAACTGGGATTTCACTGATTGGTCTACTTTATGGGCCAGTGATCACTCTTTGTTAAAAATATTTCGAGTTTTTGAAGTTTATTTGTCACACAACTTTTAACATTACTTTGAAGTATCCGACTGATTGCAGTTTGAGTTATCGAAGTTGTATTTATATAGTTTCTTCAGAAAACCGGGAGAACAAAATAATGACGTGTATTCGAGATATCGAAGTTCCACTGTAATCATCCTTTGCGTTCATTGACGATAACTATATTCATTCTACTGAAAGGAAAATGTTACGTTTATACGTACCAATACAAGTCTGGTTTGATGTCGTAACACTGGTCGAAATCACTGCAAAGGAAAACACGTGTACATATAAAAGTTACAATAACACAAAACAAAATACGGAACCGTTCGTATGATGCTAAACCTAATGGAATGTTAATTTTTCTATCGGAACATTTCAATACTGGTTTACGTTTTATTTTCCACTGGTAAATGCAAATATTTTTATAAGTGTGACATGTTTGTATCTAAAGTCATCTTAGATATATTTGTGGACTCGTAGTTTCATATCCCTGTCATTATCAAATTATTTTAAAAAGTTGCTTTTGTATGAATATGCTTATCCTTATGAGCACCCCGCCTTACTTATCTTCTGGAAAATCATTTGTACAACTTTATTATTACTGTTTTGAAAGTTTTTACTCTACTTTCATAATTCTGATATAAACATGGACTGGCATGTTTATGATTGACTATTACACTGTTTTGGTGCTGTAGTTGTGAACTATCTTAGCATGATATAAATTCATATAAGTGTAACACTCTATGCAGGGAAAAATATCAAATAGGCTGTATACCTGTCGTTGTCGTTGGAACAGTTTGAGTAGTCGTGGTCATAGTATTAGTAGTAACACCATCTTGATTACCTGAAAAACAGTTATGTAGTTAGAATTTAGTCGTTCTTTATTCAACCTTAATGCATAGAATATATTTTGATCGTTTGAGAATTTTGTTCAACATCTTGGGAATCACACCATATAATTGACGTATCGCCGGCCACGCCCACAATGTTCCGACAAATGACCGGATGCTTGATTAACACGCAAAAAGAATAAAAACTCGGCATGAATTGCGCCATTTAATAACGTCACTGACACAAGTATGTCATTAGTTGGCATGATGCTGCTTTGGTACCGTGATGGCGGTCAGTGTCGGAACATTGTGGACGTGGTCGGTGATAGGTCAATTCTGCGATAATTCCATATCTACCGTGAACGCAAGCCTCGTCTCTGACTGAAATATTCAAAACCTCCCTATCCAACATGGATACTAATAATAGATTATATTATTCCTTTGAATCCCCTTAAATATATGTTAGGAGTTTAATTACAAAACAATACAATCGGAGAAAGTAAACTCACAAATATTATTACAAAGATTTCCATTGCAGCAGTGTAAACAGTCTATTTCTCGTTTTCTACCGTTGCTTCTCTTTCCAATGATATTTGGTCTTTTTATATTGCAAAGCTATAAGACAAAAAAAAAGAAAACATATAAGTAAGACCAGCATGTGTAATCAATGAAAATAGTTAATGAAATTGTTAAGTGAAAATAGACAATAGAAAATAGTGACGACAAAATAGCCAATAAAATATGAAAACTATATTGATTGATTGGGGTTTACCATCGCAGTCAATATTTCACTAATATCGAGACATCATCGCCTTGAGTTGCTGTAGTATCAGGACAAAGCGCAAAGGCGGCTTAACGTGACACGCCTACCATGACTCGCATTATAGCAAAGTATAATGGGCTGTCTCAAATTTTTTCCATAAAAGGCTTTCGTCTTTTATGGAAAAATTTGAGACAGCTCATTATACTTTGCAAGAGAAAGCCTTTTATGGAAAAATTTGAGACAGCACATTATACTTTGCAAGTTCATAAAGACATTGGAAATTTACCTTTTTTCTTATATTTACAATACTATTACCGCCTTACATTTTTCATGTTAATTTGATAACAATTTTGAAATACAATGTTGGTACACCTTCTCATAAAATAGGTCAGTTCCTGTAAGTCAACGAAATCATTTGACATCTGACGTCATAATGGATCGCGTGGAGCAGTGTCTTAATGAAGTTGCAAAGTATAATCGATGGCAAATACTTAATTGAAGGAAAGATATTGCAATTGTAAATATAAATGTAGAGTACTTGGCAAAAAGAGTTCTATTTTCTATTGTTGGTCGGACCAAACAGTGGCTCAAGCCCTCACCGTTAACATGCGCAGCTAGACATTATGCTTGAGTATTTATACGAAATTGTACGAATAAATCTTAATCATAATATGCAATTTCCATAAATTTATAGAAAAAATGCAAATAATTTTTAATATGAAATTAGTCAGGTTCTGCATATAATGAAAAGCCAAAATGTTTGATAGTGTTGGAATTTTCTAAATAATCAATTTTATTGACTCTGTCTTGTCCTCACGTAGATTATCCTTTCGGTAGGTTCGTGTTTTTATTTTTTTTTCGTATTTAACTTTTATG
Source organism: Anadara kagoshimensis (assembly GCA_021292105.1). NCBI lineage: Eukaryota > Metazoa > Mollusca > Bivalvia > Arcoida > Arcidae > Anadara > Anadara kagoshimensis. Next base: position 13,632,200 of record CM037864.1, read on the forward strand.
TGTCAGCTAAATAAGTTACATCTTTGGAAATGACCCCCACTCAACCGTATACCGTATACAGTCAGCGTTAGCAGTATATTGAAGTGGGAAATGTCTATTTATTGCACCCTTGATAGACAAATACTAAGTAAACGTTATTATCAAGTGTCTTTCCTTTTTCATTCTTTAATTGAAAATATATACTTTGATATTTAAATTATCGGCTTATTAAAAGTTCTTCATTAACTTTGTTTGAGATAAAAGAAAAACAAACATATTTATTCATTTCTAAACAACATTCCCAAAGCGAAGTAAAAACTTAGAAACTGACAATTAGGTTAAACACATAAATTTCCAAGGGAGTGGAGCCGGGTGTTCAGGAAGGATAAGCACCGTCTGTTTCCTATCTACATCCGCCATGTGTGTAATTAAAATTAAGAGTGGCAGGACTTTGGAACTATTGGACGTCAAAACTGCTTGATGACCCTGCGAAGCCTGGCCTGAGTCAACAATTTATTAGTTAGCAGCTTTGTATGACGATAAATTGTTCGTAGTGGGAACAAACTCTACCATGGCGTATTGTGAAAGTTGAAAAACTTACAGAATAGTAAACGAAGAAACGTGTTAAGAGAATCTTATGTTAGATTAGTATTAAAGGGTATTTGTTCGATCAAAATATATATTAATCAAAAACAAACATACTAATCCATGTCCGAATCACAATCCAGAAGCAAAGCAAAAACTTTGGAACTTACAAGTTTGGTTAGACATGTGAATTTCCACTAGGAAAATGAGGCCGGGTGCTCCGGAAGGGTAAGAACCTCCTGTTTAGCTAGCTACACCCGTCACGTGTGTAATCAAAATTGTGTGAAAGGAACATGAAACTATGGGAAGTCAACAATATCTAGGGCAATCCTGGACACAGAGACATCAAACTTATCATCAATACTAACTTTAAAACTTTTAAGGCTATAGTTTTAATGGTAGGAAATTCCTGGTTAGTTTTTAACTTAATAATGCATTAACAAAATGATACAATCTTGTGAATGGTAATTGGATAATAAAATAACAAGTTTATTGTTCTGGTCAAAAAATATTTATCACATTTATTGAACAAATTTAAAAAGCTAGGTTTAACTTACGTCATTTTGAAGACATCTTGTTGCAAAAAAACTTGAACCAAATTCACTTTCTTCTTGAATGAAGCAAGACTGAATAGACATATAAGAAAGACATTATTATAAATATAACATTGGAGATAAACAAGTTTACAGGTTGAACATGCTTTTAAAGTAAAGTTACTGTCACAAACCATCAGCGTAGAGTAATGGTGGTTTACAACGCAGTCAAGATTTCTTAAACACAAATGAGGTTATCAATTATTGTATGTTGGGGTAACCAAAGTGCCTGGATAAACACCTACTTTCGTCAATTGAACTATCAAACTTTATAGCACTCTAAGATCTGATCTGCCAGAACGGGATTTTAACCATTGTTTTTAAAAAAGGAAGCCGTACGCTTTAAAAGGGTAAGTACCTTCTGCGAAATGAATAATAATTGAAAAAGGAAAATGAAAGTTTTGGAGATCCAAGATAGTTTAAGATATAGATAATTCATAATTATTAACGACATTGTATTTTACCAAATCCAGCTATGGCAATACATTGAATGATAAACTGGGCGTTGGTTAGTTTTTGAAGAATTTTAAACGTTAAGAAGCAGACAATTTTTATAAACAATGTCTAGTTAGACAATACTATGAACAACCTCCCCGATTAACGTTACTATCGGGAATGGTTAGTGTTAAAGTTACAAGCCGAGTAATTTTGCAGCATTAGACTGTCATTTTGGATTAAAATCTTCATGAATAGTGCTTGGACAAAACATATGAATATCCAATATATTTTTTCTAGATATTAAAATTAGAAAAATGCAAAATTAGTTAGTTTTTTTGGAGGGGATTTTGAAATTTACGGAGCAGATAGGATAACTTTCATGAACAATGTTCATCTGACAATATAATATATTGCCTCCTAGGTGAAATATATCCTCTGGAATACTTATCCACCAGCAGAAACGCCTGCATTGTGGTTGATTTGATATTAATGATATAACTATTCATTTGCAAGTTACATTCACAGAAAAGACAAATTCCACTTTCACGTTACGCTAGGTTGTTAGGCTCACTTAAAACTGGAAAATTCCGTGTATACCGTACTTCAGCTTTTATACTACAGGGAATATTTTATTGAAAACACAGCGATTGTCTTTATGGTCAAAAACAAACATACATGTACTAATCCATGTCCGAATCACAATCCAGAAGCAAAGTATACACTTTGGAACTGACAAGTTAGGTTAGACACGTAAACTTCCGCCAGGGAAGTGAGGCCGGGTGCTCCGGAAGGGTAAGCACCTTCTGTTTAATTAGCTACATCCGCCACGTGTGTAATCAAAATTGTGTGAAAGGAACATGGGACTATGGGACGTCAAATATATCCAGGGCAATCCTGGACACAGAGACGTCAAACTTATGAACAATACTGTGATGACGGCCATAAAGCTTTTTAAGGACATTGATTAGCCTAGGCTTGCAATATCACAGAGTTTATTTGCAAGCAGCCTACTTTGTTGTACAAATTCCCTGTAGTGGGAACATGTTCTTAGCTAATACTCAAAAGAATAAAATATTCTGCTCTCTGTATACTTCTGAAAACAAAAACATGTTTTTGTATTATCCAATTATTATATATGAAATTACCTCATCTGCCTTGCACACGGAAATCTTATCACAGGTTTCAACATCACGTGACTGTGGACAGTTGTAACATACAGGTCCGATCAGAGAGGGATAGCCTGGAACCAACAGATAAAAAACCAAACATACTAATGAATTTCTAAATCACTACCCAAAAGCAAATCATGTTAACCATAATATGTACTTTCTGCGTGGAAGTGATGCCGGGTGCTTCGAAAAAATAAAAATCTCCAACCCGCCACGTGTGTTATCAAATTTAAGAGTGAAAGGAACACGAAACTTCGGGACGTCACATAAATTCAGTGTAATCTTGAGCACAGAGCCATCATACTATTAACAACAATATTGTGATGACGTTCATAAAACCTTTCGGCGGCAATGATAAACCCTTCACCGATTTATAGCTGTCAAGTTGACAACAGAAATAATTTTGTCTAGAAAAGCCTTGGCTTGCAATATATCTGAGTCATACATTTGTTTGTCAGTAACTTGCTTCATTGTGTAAAGTTTATACAAGCTCTACCACAGCGTGTTAATTGTGAAACAAGCACACCATACGCAGGTGTATTGCTGAATAGAAAAGGAAATTTAACAAAAGAAAATGAAGTCATCGCGTACTTAATAGGCAGATATCATTTATTCAATCAAATGGATTTAATGATGTGTTTTCGTAAAATGGATTAGAAAAGGTATGTTTTCGACCAATGTAGTGCTCATCTGTTAAAATATTTGTTTTAATAAGATTTTACTAGTATTTACTTCATGGATTTAACTAATATCAAGCCGTTGTGTAGAAATACAGTACAATGCATTCAGAAATTCGTAGTTCATAGTAGCATCCTAAACAAACGATTGTAGTGTTTACGCAATCTTATTTATAACATACGAACCTTGTGCACCACAACCAACAGCATTACAAAGATCGGAGCTACAGCAATCTGTACACAATGTTACTGTCATTCTTTCTCCATTCCTGGTTCCTCTGTGGTCGCTGGTGGTATTATGTTTTGTACAAGTCTGCGTATAAAACAGGGGAATGTTTGATAAATACTTAGACTTACACTCCAATCTGCCTTAAAAGCCAGCTCTATATAAGAGTCATGTGCTTATAAAGACCAGTATCTCATTTCTTCTTTATTTATATTATTTGAACCTGTATATTAAGACCACCTGCCCATCAAAGCCATTTTTATTAGTTCCCTTTGATGGATTTTGTTGACAGATTTGACTGTATATCTTAAAATACCCATATCGAACTTTTTATCATAAATTGCCGTTTGATCGGCTTTCAGATGCAATTAAAAGACGCGTTTCAAAATATTTTAAAAATTTTCTAAACGTATGGATAAAATCTTTTAAATAAGCAGGTAAAATTATTAGATTTAATGCAATAATCTATCGTTAGGATATAGCTTTCTTCAATATAAAAAAGTGCACCTGTGTGCATTTCATTTGAAAGAATTTTCTGGAGGTACGGAAAATATATTTATTTTGAAAACACGAGTATTGCTAAATTGATGTCGATTTTGATAATTTTCAAAAGCACTTTGAATTAATTGATGATTTATGATTAATGGTAAAGCTGAATCATATATCCTTGGCTATCAACGACATTTGACTATAATTAGACAGTTATCGAAGGTAAAGATCATTAAATAAGTCTAATGCTGATTATATTTACACTTGCTAAATATGTTATTGTATAAATCCGTTGTGCATTTGCATCTTCGTTAAAATAATACGTTTTAGTTGACACTTAATTATTCAATGCGTATGTGAATCTTTTTTTTTAATTTGTGGTTGAAACATATATGATATAATGCTATTAAAGGGTGTTCGATGCCATCCTTATAAATCGCGGTAAAAGAAGTCTTAAAGTTTTTTCATACACGCAACAAAAAAGTTAAGGACCTATGTAAAATTTGATTTTAAAATCCAAGATTTGAAAAATACAACATTTATCTGTATTCTGTTCTTGTTTCCCCTTTTGTATCATAGGATGTAATGAAGTAAATTTTTTCTGCATGAAATTATATCTCATTAATAAAATTATGAGAATGGATATAATGACATAATTTACGTGATACGAAATTAAATAATGTTTGATGTAGTCCTTAACTTTTTTGTTAAATATATATATATATATATAATATATATATATATATATATATATATATATAATTATATATATATATATATATATAGTATTATATATACTGACCATTTGACTTTTGCATCCGAGTCTATAGAGAATTTGGTTATCCACGGTTTCATATTGCTCGGTAAAACACGCCTAAAAATGCATAAAAATCATGCATATTTTAATATAGCATTGCAATATGTAATGAAAACGCAAATTGTCGATTCGGACTGATTATGTTTAAGATTTTGATTTTGATTTTTTTAACGAACTGTGTTTTAACTTGTTGCTCATAAGACCATATAATATTTCAATTACATATCTTGTTTTTAATTCTCTTTCATGACCAAAGCATATCATTATAATATTATTATTTTATATAAATGTAAGTTTTATAATATCTTGCAAAATGAACTGGTTCAACGAAATAAAGTTAAGAAAAAAGCGTTTGCATAAATCAATAAGTCATATTGTTACATTATTTATAAAATGACTGTGCAATTTAAAAAAAAAAACTGGTGCTCATTTTTAAACTGTGTGGAATTTTGGCAGTATAATCGCTTTTCTGAGAAGTAAACGACTTCCATAATCGAGATAAAATAGAAAACAACACAGGAATCCGTTTTTAAAAAGATATTTAACTAAGATAAAAGTATGATTTTTCATTCATGAATGGCTGTTTCTTCTGGTTTGATAGAAATACGGTTAAACTTTTTTAAAATCTACACCGGATCATTTTAGCTGTTATGTTTTGTTTATGTTGCTCAGTCTGTATCAATTGCGTCCTCTGTATCCGCCACGGGTAGCCACTCTTTTCGAAGTTTTCTGAGGTGTGCACCTCGGCTTTTTATAGCTCTTGTATAGGCAGGAGAAACAAATCATTTCAAAAAATGTACAAGTCCCGAGTAATGTTCGAACCCACAACCCTTGACTTCGAAACCCAGTGACAGTACTGCTGGGCCATGTTCGACGTAAGTTGCTCTAAGGACATTAACAATTTATTATATGCGTAATACACTTACCTGTCCCTCCTGACAATGCCTGATGTAGTGACAAAGTCTTGGTTCCAATACATCTTCACAATTCAAACACCTCAATTTACCTATGTATTAACAACAGATCATTACAAAAATAATTTTTAAAAAATCAAGATTATTTCAAAACGGCCGTCTAGGGCTTCAAAATTATAACAGGGAATTAGTAATATTTATAGCCACTTGTCTTTGTTAGTGAACTAAGCATCGCCAAAGATACCGTTATCCTAGCTAGGATGGAATACTTAGTATTATTATACCTCATGAGAAAAATACGATGCTATCTGTAATTTGATTGGATCGTTGGATCATGTGATCAGGGTGGAGAAAACATCGTGTATCCCTCTGAAAACATCATATCCCACCTCTTCGGAACACACCATGACGTCACAATGATATGACGTCATCGATGGAGAATCGGTCACGACGTTCTAACGTTTGCCTCCGATGAGTTCCGATAGGAGAAAAAGCAATGAATCGGAGAAGGAATGATGTTTTCATGCTGTCTTTTGTTAAATATTTATCTTTCTTTCTGTCTTTCTTATTACAATGGTTATTTTTCGGTATAATAAACAATTTATTGCCTTTGTTTGAGGGAGATATGAACATTTGTTCACCCGCAACAAGTCACATTTCCCGAGGGCGAACAACGAGGGCGGGTGAACAAATGTTCATATCTCCCTCACTCAAAGGCAATAAATGTATATTATTATACCTCATTAGAAAAATATGATACTATCTGTAATTTGATTGGATCGTTGGATCATGTGATCAGGGTGGAGAAAACATCGTGTATCCCTCTGAAAACATCATATTCCACCTCTTCGGAACACACCATGGGGTCACAGTGATATGACGTCATCAATTGAGAATCGGTCACGACGTTCTAGTGTTTGCCTCCGATGAGTTCCGATAGGAAAAAAACCAATTAATCGGAGAAGGAATGATGTTTTCAGGCTGTCTTTTTTAAAATATTTTCTTTTTTCTGTCTTTCTTATTACAATGGTTATCTTTTGGTATAATAAACAATTTATTGCCTTTGTTTTAGGGAGATATGAACATTTGTTCATATCGCCCTCACTCAAAGGTAATAAATGTATATTGTAACATGACCATTGTTCATAAAAATGATCTGCTTAAATTTCGAAATTCCTGAAAATTAAAAGAAAAGTTGTTCTTAATCGTAATAAGTATTGTCTTTGTTCAAATTGTTGGATTTTGTAACATATTTTTCGGTTCTTCTATTTTTCTTATTTCAACACCTTAAAATAATAATTAGCACAACTTTGGGCCAATCACTGCTGATGAGGAATTCGTTTTTTCAAAACGACGTCCTAGAGCTGCAGAATTAAAGTAGGTTTAGTACTAGTAACTTTCCGTTTATATAATGATTATTGTCATACAGGAACTAATGCTATATAATATTTTACAATAGATTACATTTACATACAAGGGTTGTTTTGGTTCATTATTTGGTAAAATAAGATTTACCTTCCTGAGCGCACGGTCTCACTTCCCTGGTAAAATTCATTTGTTTAACCTAACTGCAGTTTTAAAGCTTTTACTTTCTATAAGGATTTAGACATGGATGTTAAATTAGTGAGATGGTTGAATGACTCTCAATATTTTAACGAAAGTACTTTACATTTAATTTAATTAAGTTTGTTTTTACAAACAGGGGTCCCAATATGTCTTGTGATGTCTTGTTCGTCTGTTTCATCAGTACGCAAGGACCTTGCGATTACTTTCTATTCAAACGGACAGATATAACGGACACGTTGTTTTACCAGTTGTTGTGAAGCTACATAAGATACACTAGGTGAAAATGTACAACAAAGCAGGCTGTTTGCAAATAAATTTTTTACCCATGGATATTGCAAGCCTAGGCCAATAGACCCTCATAAAGTTTTATTAATAGCATCACAGTTTTGCTGGCAAGTTTCATGTCTCTGTGTCAAGGATTTTTCTAGGTATATTTGACTTGCCATAGTTTCATGTTCGTTTCACAAAATTAGGATTACACGCGTGGCTGATGTAGCTGTTTTCAGGAGATGCTAAACCTTCCGGCCTCATCTCCTTGGTGAAAGTCCATGTGTCTAACCTAACTTGTCAGTTTCAAAGTTTTTACTTTGCTTCTGGATTGTGATTCGAACAAGGATTGCTATGTATGTTCTTGATAGTACTTGATAACTCATCAGACCGGATAAAGGCAGTTAGGTCTTAAATTAAAACAAGGATTGTCAAAATTAAAGATAATGTGCACTCAACCTTCCTTCGCGACATACATAATACACATGTTGTTTTCCAAGCTGATAAGGTTTCAAACAATATTATTTGCGTTTGTAAGCATATGAACTTAAATGACTTATTCAAGAGTTTGCTTTGGAACGTATGTCGGGCAATCTTAGATATACCAGAACTAATTTTTCAGAAATATTATGCATTCATACTGAATTTATGAGTCTTTTCGATTCAATCTAAATAAGGAAAAAACTTGACCTTCCTTACTTGTGTTGGATACCTAAACTTCATAAAGGATCAATACAAGTGAAGACATATAACCGTTTTCTGTGAATGCTCCAATCAATCTTTAACAGTAATTGTAACACAAATTTTGACAGTCGTCAAAGATGCTCTTCGGATATATTAAGATTAAATCTATTCCACATGTCGTGAACCAAATATTGTTTATAAAACGTTCTATGAATTACTTAAATACTTTATCTCATGTATTTTTAATTTCTCTATATTTTACATCACCATCCCTCATTCTAAATTGCAAATACGTGATAAAAATAATTCTGTTATAATTGATTCATAAAACTGTAAGCCTGGATATAGTATGGCGCTGAACAGTTCTATCATTGATAAAACGGCCAATGGCGTAAGCGAAAATATGAAGACAATTGGGGAGGTCTGCAAAATTGGCTTTTTGAAATTACATCCCATATTTTTTTCACCATTTAAAAATTTTTCGAGTTGAAAATTTATGTATAAAAAGTTGAAATCAAATTGTATCTGTTCGAAAAATCATAATCTTCAGCAAAAATGTCTTTATTATTGATTTTACTACGAGAAAAAATAACCCAAAAATTTGATAAAACCTTTAAAGTCACATTTAAAGCTGAATTACAAACATTAAGATTTCAATTTGGCGATTGTCGGCTTTCCTTTTTGTGCTATCATATAATATATTTTTTTTCAATTATTGTTTTTATATCATATTTTTCTAAACATTAAGTATTGAAAAAATTATTACACGAAGTTTTAGACTCTTAGGAATACTCCATCAAGTAGAGAATACTTGTAAATTTACGAGGCAGTTATAAACAATTACATTGCAATTGAAGAATCGCCGGCGGCCACACCCACAATGTTCCGTCAAAGGCCCGGCATGCTTGAATTACATACAAAAAGAATGAAAACTCGACCTTAATTGCGCCATTTGATGACGTCACTGATACTAGTACGTCAAAAGTTGCTGTGACGCTGCTTTGGTACCGTGATGGCGGTCAGTGTCGGAACATTGCGGGCGTGGCCGGCTAAAGTCAATTGCCTCAACAAGACAAAATGTTGCATAAAAAATGAGTCAACGAAGAGAATGGGAGTAATGACAATTTTCATAATCAAAATCAAAAACAAACATACTAATCCATGTCCGAAACACAATGTAGATGCAAAGTAAAACCTTTGAAACGACAAGTTAGGTTAACAAATGAACTTCCACCAGGAGAATGAGGCCGGGTGTAACCTTTATTTTACATGAATGCACATTTAAAAATAAGCTTTGTTTTGACCAAACAGCGAATCAGCAATTGTATATGTACATATGAAAAACCTTTTACCTGTAGAAATAAATATAATTAAACAACATTGGCCTGTCCGTTTGACCTTTTATTAGTCAAATTCATATAGAAAGGACCACCCAATAAATGGACGATGTTAAGACCCAAGTTAATACATACACAGTATACAGGTGTACTCTATGAGATGAGTATATGTAATGATTTACAAAATGAAATTCTATACACAGATGTACTTGGTCCGCAATAAATATTTAAATGAACGGGTCAAGCGGACAGGTCAAAGTTGTTTACCTATACCTATAAATATAAATGTAAACATGTTTATATAATACTCACCTAAAGTTAACGTAGCTTGAAGGATAAAGATCCCTACGAACAAACCTTAGTTAAAAGAAGCAAAACAGAATGTTACAATTTAATTTAAATAAATAAGATGTTAAATTAATAAAACGCCATTCGTGATCTAATCAGGACAAACACTTCAAGAAACAAATAAACGTGAACAATTAAGAAATCATTTTTTAATTTAATTTATTTTTTGCAGAATGATGGGAAAAATTGCGTCCCCTGGCTGGCATGTAAAACACATAAACAAAAATGAAAATAAAATGACGACATATTATCTATAATTTATACGGTTGTATTGTGTAAATACATGGTAGGTTTAAAGTAACACTGTTATTTAGAAAAAATGTCAAAACCAAAATTCCAATCAATGTCCATACCAAAATCACAAAGCAAAGTAAAAAAAAAAGTTGAAGCTGACAAATTAGGTTAAACACGTGAACTTCCACCAGTGAAGTGAGGCCGCATGCCTCATTTAATCAAATGAACAATTTTTTTATTTTGAGTTAACACCGAGTAATTCGGTAAATTTCTATTTTCATAGATTAAGCAAAATAGTTAAAAGATTAAATTTTGAGAAAAATGCTTGATATTTAAAAGTGTATACATACATATTTCTAAGAAAAATTTCCTCAAATAAAAATATCAGATAAATATTTAATATTGAAAAGTAAAAAAAAAAACACTAAGCAATGCATGTTTGTGTTTCAAACAGTAAAAATGAGGGATTTTGTATAGGCAACTTTGTTACCTTAAACATCACATTTGTTTAAAGAAATAAGTTATTGAAGCTATTGACATAATGTTGTTTTGAATTCCCAAAAGCTGTATGAACACAAATGTTTTCATTTTGACTAGTTTGGTATACACAATTGAAACCATTTTAGAATATTAAGCTTTAGAATTACATATTTTAAATACAAATATGAAAAATCTAAAATAAATATTAAATTGAAAGTAGTTACAAAACTAATGCGCGATACAAAGTTACCTATTTTTGGCTGCATTTTCATCATTTTGCAAAACGCTGTCTCTCGAAATACAGTCTGTAAGCAAATAATGATACACATAATCTTTAGCCTCTTGTTATAGGTAGAACGATAAGTGAAACGATTCTTATCTGAGAGCAATGGAAAAATACTTGCGCAATTCTCTCATTGTTTTAAAATTTGGACAGACATGACCATGACATTATTACCGATTTTGTTATTTTTAGAAGCATATTACATGCAAGGGTTGTTTATTTATTGTTTGGTAAAATAAAGTTGATTTGTATTTATTTTCAATCTACGTTTTATGGTCATTTATTATAAAATTAGTGGGATGGTTGGTTTCATCCAATAGCACTTAAACCACACCACGTGTCATACAAGTGATTTTCAAAAGTAGAAGAGATTTTATATGGCACAGAACATTCGAGCGAAAGTTAAAATTACTCCTAGTGCACATTTGAACGAGATTTTAAATATTACCTGTAATTTACTATGGACATTTGAGCGACAGTTTTAATTATAACGTATGTATCCGTTAAGTAATGATTAAATTCGGTACATTTTCCATCATCAGGTGCATGGGGCAGAATCTTCCAACCTCGTCTGGACGCAGAAAGGCAAAACCAAATTATTTTTATAAGAAAACTCTCGCTCGAATATCTAACATATATTTTTGAAAGTTTGCTCAAATGAGTAAAAATTCTGTCGGTAGAATGTTCATGACTTCGTCACTCAAACGTGACAGATTTTACGCTTTCGCTCAAATGTTCAACGTCGGTTTTTGGAGTTTTCTTTTCTTGTCCTGTGCATCATGATGAGGTTATGTTAGCATTAAACAGATCCCTTAATCATCACACACTCTTTTTTTCTCATTTCAACATCTTAAAAACATGAATTTTATGTTTGTTCCGAACACTATTTTCTAGCATGAGGAAAACAGCATCATATTAAGTAATTATTAAATATAGTTCACCAGTTTGATGTAAATTTTATGGTAGTTAAAATAAAAAACAAACATACAAATCCATGTCCGAATCACAATCCAGAAGCAAAGTAAAATATTTGAAAATGACCCCCACCAGGGAAGTGATATCGGGTGCTCCGGAAGGGTAAGCACCTCCTGTTTAGCTAGCTACTCCCGCCACGTGTGTAATCAAAATTGTGTGAAAGTAACCTGGAACTATATCCAGGGGAATCCTGGCAACAGAGAGATTAAACTTATGAACAAATACTGTGATGACGGTCATAAAACTTTTTGAGGGCCTTGATAATCCTAGGCTTGCAGTATCCCTGCGTCAACAATTTATTTACAAGCAGGCTGCTATAGGTCGCGCACGATAACTTGGCACATCCGGGGTTTTTCAGTTTGTAAATAAACATTGCAGCTCGTTCGATAAATGTTATGTTTTGGCCCATAGTGTATAACGGGGACAAGTGTTGAGAGTTCTATCCTGCTATAATACATTTTTTTTAACAAAAAAGTTTGATTAAGCCCATTAATAATAGTAATTTTAATAACAATAATGTCATTAATAATAATATCGTCAATATATTGTCGTGTGCTATTTTGACTCTATATTTATTTAATAAAAAGTCAAAATAGAAAATAATAATAATAATTTCTTATTATTTGCTGTATCAAATAATAAATTCTTCACCATGAAATGTATGCTGAATATATTTAAAACAAGTTACTGAATGGCTTTGCGAAAAATTTTAATTCAAAACTATTTATTTATTAATCTTATGTACTTAGTCTTATTCTGTTTTTGTTTTTATTTTGTGTCTGGAATTTATAATTGTGCAGCTCCATGCAAGTTGGTAACAGTAAAAATTTCGTCAGCTGTATCATTCGTATCTTCTTCTGAAATGGTTGATTCTTCGTCGGCCGTCACTGTAGATTTTCTTCTTCCTCATCCTCTTCTTCTGTTGCTGTGTCTGTGTCTTCGTCGCTGGAATCGGTATCGTCCAAGTTTATTACAAATTTCTCTATTTCTTCATCGACTTCGATGTCATTTTTCCAGTAATCGGTTTCTATTTTCTTTACGTGTTCAACACACCTTTTCCATTTTTCTGTCGATATGTCTTTCAATTGTTTTTCTGCAAGTTGTTGCACGTCCGAAAGTTTAAATTTTAAATTTTGTGAAGCAACATATGATTTTAGATCAGCCTAAATTAATTCTATAGGATTTAAGTCTGCATGATAAGGTGGTAATCTTAAAATTTTATGTCCATGTTCTCTTAATATATAATCAATTCTGTAGGAAGGTGGAATAATTTGTTGTTTGCATATTGTTAGTAACTGTGCGCGAACCATGTCTTCTGTAAATTTAATGTTGTGTTTTGTGAGCCATTCCTGAATGTCTTTTTTCTTCCACGATGTTGTTGGTTTTTTTGTCTTCTTGGACGTTATGATAAGATGCACTATCGACTACCAAGACGGAATTTGGTTCAAAGTTTGGAATTAATTTTTCTCGAAGCCATTTAGTGAAATTCTCAGCATTCATTTCATGGTGATAATCACCTGTTGATGACTTGGCTTTATATATAAGGCTTGCATTAGGAACAAAACCCTTTTCTGAACCAGCATCAACAACAATCAGACGGTCACCTGCTCCGATTGGAACACTTAAACCGTTCCCATCCAGCTGCCAACACTTGTGTACAGTGTGTGAAGAGTTTATATACGTTTCATCCATATAAATAATGTTGTGTCCAGTTTCTCTAAGTTTTTTAATTTCGCAAAGGTAATTTATTCTTTTTGATACGATATCTGGTTTTTCCATAAGGATTTTTCTATTTGTGCTGCATTTTTTCCAGTTAAACCCCATTTCTTTAAGCAATTTTCTGAGAATTGTTTTACCCCCCTTAAAGTCAATTTTGTTAATTATTTCCGAATGAATAGCATTTATAGTTGGAAGAACGCGTTTATTTAAATACATATTAATTATTGTTCTTCTAATTACGCAGATATCAAAATCATCAATAAAAAATTTATCTGATCTCTGTTTTCTATCAGCCTGTTTGGTTTCTATTCCGAACGATTTTAATCTTGATAATGTTCTCCTCGGCACACCCGTCATTGCACTTGCTCTCTCCAAGGGACAGCTGATGGGATTTATGAGACATTTTTGTTTTGCCTCATCAAAGCAATGTTTTACAACATTGATGGCAATTTGTTTTGCCTGTGAATTTAATACAATCTTTTTATTTTCAGACATCTTCTCGGTTATGAAAATCACACGTGTTGCCTCGTTTTCGCCTTATACCTATTATACTATATTCTCACATTTTTGCGAGGGCGTGACCATTCAACTCGTTCGCATGTTCTAATTAATGGTCCAATTAACTTAATAATTAACATCTCGTCCCTTTTAACTCTCAGATCCACCCAACGCCATGATATGTTGGAATTCATATAAACACCTGCTGTAATCTCTTGCATCACAAATTGGAAACTGGTACATTTGATTCACTTTAATTTGAATCTATTAATAAAAATTATAAATGAATGCATTAATATGAGTTGTGTTGTTGGACATAAAATATTTCACTTGTAAGGAGGAATTGTATTTTTATATTTCGCACAGCGTCATGTGGAGCATTTTGAATTTTAACAGAGAAAAATTTAAAATTTAAAATTATGCACATGACAACAATAATAACTGTCTATTCCCAGATATGAATAAATAAAATAAATAAATTAAAAAAACAATAAATAAATGAATAAACACAGTATAAAATTTATTGATGTTGGCATCCTTTTCCAAATTAATATAGGTTTACAGTTTGATTTTTTCGTATGACGCGGCGGCGAGGTACGGATTAATAATAGTGATTAGTCCCAAATAGTGCTAATATATTGATTTCTGTATGAAACGAGACGTTAAAATTTTGCCCTGTGCTAATTTTAAATGTTATGTAGTTCTGGTAGAAATAATTTCCACAAGAATTTTAAAATTTAGGTTGTTCATACATTTACAAGAAAGAAATTATTAATTATTAGCCTGATAGCACATTTAAATAATTAGTATAGATTCATTTTTTCTTTTACTTTTTAATTGAAAAGTTTTATAATAAAAATTAAAAACAAAATTAGATAAAATTAAAAAATATATATGTATGGACCCGGTATTTTTCGAACTCACTTGTGACAAAATTATATAGCTGTCCACTAACAGTAAGATATGTTACATACCACTGAGCCAAGGACGACAGTAACCTATCCTATCAAATTAAAGGTGTTAAGGACAAATACCTTGTTATATCTTCAGACAATTCGTTCCACAGTAATGTGGAACTTCACAAAAATTATGCAGAAATGAAATAATTTCATGTGAATATTTAAAAAGTTTCAAATAAAGAACATAAATGAAAATGTCCAAGATAAGTGGAATATGATAAATATTTATATTTCAACAAAAATATGTATGAAGGTGCAGCATGGACATTGGCGAGTTGTTCAATGTGCGTGTTTCATGAGTCCGAGTTACAATGTTTATTTACAAAATGAATAAGCCCGGATGTGCCAAGTTATCGTGCGCGACCTATAGGATGAACAAAGTCCCCGTAGTGGAAACAAATACACAATAAGCAGAAGGAGGTATAATGCTTCATAGACAAGGAAAGATGACAATAGAGAAATTGAAAGTCATCACGTTTGTCATAAAGTTTCAAATGTAGCCTTTCATGGGCATCATAATTCAGAATGCACTGTGTATGTATTAACTCGGATCTTAACACTACTTATGTATTGGGTAGATCCTACTATATGAATATTCCTAAGAAAAGATCAAGAGGACAGGTCAATGTTGTTTGTCTATATCTGTGGTGCTATTTATGTAGGACCATGACGTGTGTTCACACCAACCCTAGTACTTCATAAGGAAATAAAAGTTCAGTTCAGCGAGGTTTGTAGTCATACTATTATGGAACAGATAAGATTGTGGGAAATCTTCAGCCTTTAAATTTTGTTATCTTCAAATGTTATATTCTGTTAATGAAACACAGTTTATCGACAATTTATAAGACCTGCGGTGGAAATCCTGAAAAAATCAATTCAATCTAGATTAAAATAAGCATTTTTTTTTTGCTTTTTTCATTCAATCCTCATTTGTAACAGATAATTGACAAAAAAAATTAGAAAAACATGACAAAATAAGCTACACTCGTCAACCTTATTTATGTATTTGATTCAATGAATGTTTCCCAGTTATTGTGATGTCACCAGCTATTGAAAAAACAGCTCATAATAGCCAATACTAGACTAGTCTAGTATATTTAGTACCTTTGGTTTAAACCTCGATGCCGCAATTAATATGCAAGAAAATAGGTTCTAGTAAACCTGGTTATATCTTGTTTAAAAAGATACCATAAAAATTTAGGTCAAGGACAACCAATGTATGGAAAACATGGGTCATGGGTTTCAGTTCTAGAACCTCTATTTATTTTGAGCTCTTGTAAAGAAGCAGTTAGAAGGTTTTTGTATCACAAGGTTACTGTGACCTTGAATGAAAATATAGGTAAACCAACCTCACATACATCAAAACTTGATAAAATGATGCTAAATACAAAGTTTTATCTTATGTTTGGCCATCTATATATGACGAGTAGTAGCTGCTACAAAAAGATTACCGTGATCTCGACTTACTGATTGATTGAATAAGGTTTCACATCCCAGTCAAGACTATTTCCCTTAACATTTGCAGTTCTCTCGGGCCAATGTGTGGGTAGAGTTCTTTAACGTGTAATGAGTCATTGGTTTTTAATGTCTCTTCCAAAAGACTTTCATTTCTTAGTGCTTATGGAAAGTAACCTTGACTAGTCAAGCAAACTTTGCAAATTTGGTTGGTTGACATTAAGTCTAAGCCTCTTACATTAGATGATGTTAAATATTTTTACCTTTTCATGTAATAACTGCCAATCCTTGCACTACCAGTGTTTTGAGCTAAAGATTGTATATCATATTCAGAATGAAAAGTCAAGTGGTCAGCTCAATGTTGTTTAGTCTATATTAAAACAATTAAACACTTATTGTGGATCTAACAGTTTATTATCAATCAGTAAAAGAATCAACAGAAATTATTGCACATGAAAGTAAAAGAGTTTATCTACAACAGCCAACATATAAAATATAGTGTGTCAAATTTGACCTGGCTCTTTGACCTTTAATTTTGAATATTCAAACAGACATGTCGGTTGTGTAATTTAGAGGCTATAATAAGTTGATACATAAGGATACGTGATAGTAATATTAGATACCGAGCGTTTAATGATACATGCCATCTTATCTAAATCACAGTGTATAAGCCCAATTAAATATTCAATTTAAAGGTCAAACGGCCAGGTCAAACTTGACACACTATACAAGTATATACTATATTACATACATATAATATAAACCTGTCAGTGTCTGTAAATACCATAGTATATCCATAGACATGTACATGACATATTCGAACAATTGTATATAAAAACTGGCTAATTGATTTTAAAAAATTCTGTTCTCTTTCATTGAACCTTTTACCAAACAACACAGCCCAATTACCTTTTCAATAAATACTGGCAACTCGGTTTTTTTTTTATTCTGATACATTTTTATTAAATTTTTGCTACCAAAAATCATTTGAACAGAACAATTGTAGATTAAAATAAAAGGTACCTCAATTTCAGGGTTGGAAGAAATTTCATACAAAGTCTCAAGGATTTATTATTAAAATATTTAGCTATATAGTAAAACCTGTTTATAGAGGCCACCAAGCGGAACCAGTTATAGAGTTCCAAATATCATGAAAAAAGAACACCTTGGTCTTTATAACCAGGTGACTCTTTATATAAAGGTCAACTTTAAGACAGGTTCCACTTTATTCATAGTTCCTTTCAATCTGTTTTAATTTTATACATGACTTCCTAGACAAAATTTTCTGACTTTTATAGAGCAACTGGTCTTCCTTCCCTGGAAGAAGGTAACATATTTGACATAATTTACCAGTTTACAAAATTTAAATGTTGGTTTTGGAATTGTGAATTGGATAAGAATTGTGCCTGTGGTTTATTTATTTTGGTTAAGTGTCCTATGTTTATTCATTTTACTTGAATGTCCTCAAGAAACTTTACAAGTCTTAAGTTACAGGTGAACAAAATCAATGTTGTGGCAAACCGATTTCAATTTAAGATTTACAGGAATTACACCTTGTTTATCTTAAGTATTAAAATACTTGTAGCAGTCTAAAGACTAAATTTATTATTAGTAAATTTCTAACCCCCATAGTACGAAACAATTCATTGGTTGAAACAGCAGTCAACACTGCAATTGCCACGGGATATTACCTAAAGGACTTCTGCAATCATTTTTGGGGCATCCCTAAAACCTTGATTAAATAAATTAGTCTGTGCCCAACATACCTATGAAATAATTGTATACTACGAGACATTGCTGTATGTGTAAAACTGTAAAGAACATAATATTGAACAATGACAAGATTTACGTGCAGCTCAGATATAATGACCATCATAATTTTCATATAGCATAAATTAATATCTTACTGTTTATATATGAATATCACAAATGACATTATACAACTAATTTTTCTACAGGTTTATAACATTCTATGTAACAAACAAACAAACAAACAAAATTGCATACATGTTCTTGTTTAAAGTTTACAATCCAGTACCCAGTTTTGGAATTTTGCATTAACTCTATTCATTGTTTTAATTCACAATTCAATAACATCAAAATCTGCTGTATCCAAGGATGCCATCACATAATTCAAATCTAATGTCTATATCATTGTCCATCTTAAATAAATGTGTCATCCTAATGTCTGCAAGCATGCTATTAAATAGTCCAAATCTGCATGAACCATCAGATAGTCCAAAGTTGCTATTTTCAGTAGCAATCACGGAAATCTGCTGGCTGCATGAACCATCACTTAGTCAATATCCCTGACTGCAGTAGGAATCACGGAAATCTGCTGGCTGCATGAACCATCACTTAGTCAATATCGCTGACTGCAGTAGGAATCATGAAAATCTGCTGGCTGCATGAACCATCACTTAGTCAATATCGCTGACTGCAGTAGGAATCATGAAAATCTGCTGGCTGCATGAACCATCACTTAGTCAATATCGCTGACTGCAGTAGGAATCATGAAAATCTGCTGGCTGCATGAACCATCACTTAATATTGCTGACTGCAGTAGGAATCATGAAAATCTGCTGGCTGCATGAACCATCACTTAATCAATATTGCTGACTGCAGTAGGAATCATGAAAATCTGCTGGCTGCAGTAGCAATCACGTTGTCTAAATCTGCCGACTACAGGAACCTTCACAAAATTCAATCTGTTGGCTGTAGCAACTATCACATAATTTAAATCTGCTGGCCATGGAGCTTAACACAATTTAAACCTGCTGGCTGCAGGAACTAACATAACTCAAATTTGATGACTGAAGAGCTGACCACATAAATCAAATCTGCTCACTACATCACATCTGCTGGCCTATGAGCTCAACTGTCTGAAGGAACCATCAAATAATTCAAATCTGCCAGCTGTGAGAAAGCCATGACAACGTTCAAATCTGTTGACTTCAATAGATGCTTTTATATTTATTAAAATAAATATGTTAACCTGCAGTCTGCAAAAATGTCATCATATTGTCCAAATCTTCTGACTACAAGATGTTGTTACTTAGATGTAATTGAAAACAGTAACAGCTGACTGCAAAGACGTTATCAAAACATTCAAATCTGTTGAAAGCAAAGATACCATCATAAAATCTAAATTCCCTCTGCAGATTTTATCTCTTTAAAACAGCTTATTAGTTATAATTGACCGCTGTCCGGTTTAAAGAAGCATGACTGACCAAATATATTCTCTTATTAAGTTTAACAACCATATTATGTATATGTAAAAAGTTGTGTGCTTTCCACAAACAAATGTTGTGACAAACCACCTGGCAGTGATTCACAACAAAATAATACTAGTAGCACAATTTTAAGACTGAAAAGCCAATTTAAGAGTTTTAATTGAAGTCCACTGAAACAACTATAACAACTGAACCAAAACCTAACAAAATTAAAATGAATATTGTAATATCACAAATATTCATGGGGATTTAATACTGCCATTATCAAAGGCAAGTACACTGCCCTCCATAAATAAATTTACAAATGTATATTTGTCATAGGTTTACATTATAATCATCATATCTTATTTTGTTCATAGAATTGAAATATTGAAGTTTTTCCTGTACTTGAAAGTGATATCTTAACTTTATGATTTAATTGTATGTAATAAAGTTGTTTTCTTGAAAATCATTTTCTTGAATTTGCTAAAATTTTGGGGGAAAATTTAAAAATTTGAAAAAAATTACATTTTTCAAGACAAAGACACAATTATGGCTGAAAAATACTTTGCTTTAGCATAATGTTGTTTTCAACAATTTAATTTTTTTGTGAAGATTTTTGAGTCTGCTATGATAGGACCAGTTTTAAAAATGTATGTTTATTTATGAAGGGCAGTGTATAGTACCTTGCAACTTTATGTAAACAAAATTTTTTTATTCACCTATTTGAAAACACAAACTGAATGAGGCCAAAACACCATTCCATGAATTCTTATCCCAATGGATTTTTTTAAATCACAATTTTATTTTAACTCCATAAATATTAAATGTTTCTACAAAACATGCATATGACTTAATTACGAAGTTAACTTACTAAAAATAAAAATAATAAATTATAATAACAGTTTTAATAGCACAATTATATAATATATTATATGAATTATAGCAAAAATTAAAATTTTTTCATTCAAAATTCTTAAAATATTTAATATTTCATTCATATATTTAAGATTAATTTTCTATACAAAATAAATAATGATTTGAAAGGACTTTTCTAGTTTTTCTCTTAAAATAGGAGATTCTTTAAAATGTATAAAAAATAAATAATACATATATATATATATCTATATATATTTATATTATAATCAATATCTTTGATATTCTTACTACCCAATTTACACTGCAAGTTCTTTGTAATAAGTTTGATATTTCTACCTTCATGAAAAAAATATGTCTGAATTTTGTATGAAAAGGTTTTGAAAATTAATCTGAATTTTGAACATTTTTATATTTTCAAAATGAATTAAGAATTTTTAGACAAATTTCAGAATACAGATAAGTGTTCCAGAAAAAAATCAGACACAATGTTTTAGTATAAGGAAAGTTCAAAATGAGTTGAGATATTTTCAGAAATATTCAACAGATTTAAAAAAAATTGTATTTTCATGAGGTACCGATATACCTGTTATTGCAGAATTATTTAAATTCAGGAACTTTCACAATATGGTAACAGTAGTATCATCAGAAACTATTTTATTTCTAACAATAAAAAAATCTTCAAAATTCAGGTCAGCTGTAACTGCAAATTGTTTTTTGTAAATTGTTGTATAAAGCAATAAAAATCTATTTTAATTTTCGTTTAAATTTTGTAATTAAACTTAAAGTTTGTTAAATTTTTGTTAGTAAAAATGATGCAAAACTAGCATTTTCATTTGTTTCTACCAAACAAAAGATAAAAGGGAGATAAATGTCAGGACAAAGATTTTCCTGACCATGATAAGTATGATTCATCGAATACATGAAAATGTCATTTTTCCAGATTTCATTTTTAATCTATACTTTATTCAGATCTGTAAAACTATGATCTATACACAGAGGACAATAACTTAGTTTGTAACAAAATAGTTTCTTCATGAACAAGGTACCATTTGAACAGCTCTTTACTTCTGAACACATAATTTCTGTATAAAAAATTCTTAAATTCCTCAAAATAGCTCTGTTTAACCGTTCAAAGCATTGCCTTACTATAAGTAGATATGGTAAATATGGTAAATACATTTTGGTTCTTTTAGGTTTTCCTCATTTCAAGATCTTAAAAAGGCTTAGATTCCCACAAATTTGGTCCAAGCATAACTGATGAGGAATTTTATTCCCAAACAGCTGTTTAGTGCCACAAAATTAAGACAGTAATAATAATAATGACTCCATATTGACTTGGCAATTCAAAATATTGCAACAAGATCTTAAAAGATGTGAAACACATACTAAATTAGACACCTTTAAGGCTTTTTTGTCACATAATGATAAATTTTGCACCTAGATACTTTGTGCCACAGATAAATACAGTATGTTACCCAGATTTGACCATGGGTAGTGTGTCTATTGTGCATGTACTCGTATACATTTTATTTTAGAAGACATTCATGGTAAATTTTAGTTGCTAGCCCATTCAGAGTGTAAAAGCCAATAAAACGTTATGATTTTACATCGTAGGACGCAAACTTCCGGGACTACTTTTATTGTATTTATGAGACCAGTTCGCAAGATTGCACAAATTATTGGATGCATCCTGTCGCAATATGTTGCTAGATTCCGAAATACATTCCGAAAATTTATTCCAAATGTGCATACGCAACCAAATGCATTACCTGTCTCAGAATACATATCTCACGATAAAACATATAATTCATTCACGTTCATTTACCAGGCGCACTATTTTCATGCATACTCATTTCATACCATTTCATAGTAAAGAAGCCGCATCTTGGCAGAAAGCGATAGCAATGTATGCTTTCACTGTCATGAACGCCGTACAAAAACATGCAAGCTTCCAAAAGAAAAGTGCCCTAGATAGTAAGCATGTGTTTAGCTAGCTACAACTGCCATCTATGTAATCAAAATTGAGATAAAAGAAACATGGAAATATTGGAAGTCAAACATATCCAGGGAAATTTTTAGATACACAGACATCATACTTATCAACAATTATTTGATGATGGCCATAACCCTTTTGAAGGCCTTCATTTCAGGAAATTTAAAGTATTTGGGGTTACCACCTTCACAATAATTTCAATGCAAATAAGTTGTACATTATGTATATAAGAATTTTTTATACAGAAAAATGTATTGAACAATTATACATATTTTTTGACAAATGTGAGCTAATATTTTAAATTAATATATATTATATATATAAACACCACCATCCATAAATAACTATACAAATTTATAAATTTTTTGGGGATAATACAAAAATTGTAGGAAAATGTTTGTTCTCAAAAAAAAAAAAAAAAAAAAAAAAATTTAGCTGCACAATTGTCCTCTGAAATAGAATAATTTAACTTTGAAAAGAATTTCAGTCTGTAATGATGTAAGCAATTCTAAATATTTTTGTATAGGCAAAAAACTTTGACATGTCCATTTGACCTTTTATTAGAAATCTACGTATACAATGATCCAACCAGTACATGGGTAGTGTTAGGACTCAGTTAATACACAAATGTTTGTCTCCTATTAATATACAGTCCAACCTGCCTTAAAGGCCACCTCTATATAAGGGCCACCTGCTTATAAAAGCCAGTAAAATTGTATCTCAATTGTTCTTTATTCATATTAATTAAACCTGTATATAAAGGCCACCTGCCCATAAAGACCACTTTTACTGGTTCCCTTGGGTGGCCTTTAGAGACAGGTTTGACTGTAGATGAAACTAGAAAAACTTTGAGCCACAAGCTCACAAAAAATACCCCCTGCTCCCAAAAATCTATCGGATCAAATTTTTAAATAGGAGGTGCACATTTACATTATATCACAAAGATTGTGTGAAAGTTTCATGAAAATCCATTGAAGGGTTTAAGAGGAGTTGCGGATAAGAGATAGGTACCCTAAGGTGTAACGGAAGGACGAAAGGTGGACACACGGACAGACACTCCTATCACTATATACCCCCCACTTTGTAAGCAGGGGGTATAATAAACACCTGTGTTCCCTAAACATTCACTGGTCCCTAATAAATACTTATATAAAAGGTCAAGTAGACAGGTCAAAATTGTCTACCTATATAATATTTTGTATAATAACTTATGGATGGCAGTATATATTAATATACAAAGTGAAACTTCAATAGCTAAAAATTCAAGTGATTTCCTTGTACACTTAGGATAATAACGTTTGTATTGGGATCCCAACAAATGCCTCAAAGAGGCTGGAAACTCGGGTCTTGTGCCATGCCTTTTAAGTTATTGGAAGTTTTACTGCATATTAATATTTTTCATTAAATATTATTGAACTAAAGCTTTCAGTTGTTTCATCATCATCAAGTTTGTTTTCTTTGCAGTTGAGGAGTGCTTTGTTTTGATATTGTCACTTGTTTTTGTGGTTGTGGTTGTTGCTGTTGTTGTTCCCGCCCAGCAGCAATATAAGAAAATACACATAATACAGCATAACATATTTGGTCAGCCTGTAAAACAAAACAAAAAAACAAAACAAACATTAACAAACAAATCATTAAAACATCAAACACAACATACCAATCCATGTCCAAACCAATTTACCAAACGCAAGGTAAAACATTTAAAGCTTAAACACCTGAACTTCCACCAGGTGCTCCAGAAGGGTAAGCACCTCCTGTTCAGCTAGCTACACCCGTCACATGTGTAATCAGAATTAGGAATTAAATGAACATGGGACGTCAAATATATCCAGGGTAATTTTGGTTACATGGACATAATACATCTCAAAAATATCGTAATGATGGTCAAACATCATTACATTTCGCATTAACAAAAATAACCAGAATACATTCCAAAAAGTTATAGTATGCAAATTAATTCAGTTTGTAATATCAAATTATGGAAATGTAACCTGTGTTAAAAAATATTTAAAAAAATTATTTTCATGTAAGTTTATAAAACAAGATATTTTTTATTTATTATTTTTTTCTGAACAGATCCCACTTTTACAAAAGTTCAAAAAGTAAGAATATCCATTTTTGAGTGTTTAAGATTTGACTGTCACTGAAATTTCTACTATGCTCATGAAATTGCTGGAAATAATTTTGACAGTTTGTTTTTGTTTTGTTTATGTTTTTGTATTCATCATTATAGTTTGTTACCATATGAATGTTACTCAATCAACGCCTTAAATTCCATATAAAAAGATGGTACAGAAAGGACCCATTACAAATGCAGATACTACACTAGACCCTTACCCAACTTTGAGGAACTCAAGAGTCTGTAACAAAAATTTGAGTAACATTATTTTTTTTTTTACTTTTCAAAGCAGATTAAGGTTGAAGTTTTGTGCAAGTGGAAACCATTATTAACAGTAATCAATGAAAAACAATAACTGAACAAATTATACAGCCAAACTTGCCTATGAAGAGCTTCTTGACATTTTGGGGATAAGGGCATTATATCAACAGATGTCGCTTATAAATTAATAAAATTTAAATTTGATGAGTCAAAATAATACAAAATGATACAAGCTGTTTTCCGTTTCCCATTTTATTGGCGATATTAATTTAGTCAAGTCACTATAAAATCTTCAAAGAGCATGACTGCAAACTGAAGACACCAACAAATATTCCACAGATTAATTTTCTCGATTATTTCTAAGTCATCCATAAGGACGGACTTGGTTTTAAAGTGATTTTAATTTAACATACAACTTTAAAATCAATAATAAAACCAGAATCTAAGTCTAACCTTATGGTAACTTAGTTGCCAGACGAGACAAAAAGCTATTGCAACTAGCTGGCTGTAAAAACAAGTCAATTGTTTGATATAGGTGGTCTTAAGGACAGGTTTGACTGTCAACCCAAACCAAACAAATCAGTAGTTAAAAATAGCCTATATACCCAAAGATTAATAAGGTTAAAGGTATTCCAATGTTAAGTGTTGAATGGAATGGTGTGAAGTGGAATGACATAATGGAATTTTAAGACAAGGTCAAGATTCTAATACCATGGTTCGTACAGTTGGACTTCAAATTTAAGGACTTTTTAGGGTCTTTTCAGGGTCTTATTTGCAAATTCAAGGTTAAATCAGAAAGACAATTTTAGCAAAAAAAAAATATTGGTGCAAAGACAATTAAATCAATAAAACAATTACTTACGTGTCCATAATAATGACACTTGAAGTGGATAAGGTTGAAGTTGGGCATGTTCGGGAGGGACAAGTACTTTTAAATTGCTCATTACAACATAATTTATTAAATAATTTATTTATTTATATCAGTCTATTTGCAACAACTTAATATCGAAATACAGACACAAAACTGGCCAAATTCAAGGGCTTTTTAGGGCCTTCAGAATAAATTCAAGGGCTTTTTAGGGTCCGACTTGATTTTAGGGTATTTTTAGGACAAACCTCAAAATTTAAGGACTATTCTAGGCCTGTACCAACCCTGAATACAGAGGTTGTCAGTCCTGGGATGGTGGAGGAAACATAAAGCAAAAGGATTTTTTAACACTAGGATCTTCTAACTTAGGTATGTGATCCATACACATGATATTGCAAACAAGGTCATAGACAAACCCCTTTATGATGCTAATTAATAATTACCATTAGGATTAAGTTATCACTTAATCTGTTTGAATTTTGCCTTACTGTACTACCGTTTCAGAATAAAATTTGTCATCAATAGTGCTCGGGCCTAAGGAAATCCAAACAGTTACAAGATGTTCAAAGGAGAACAAAATTAGAAGGAACAATTCCTTTTTAACCAAATCCACCTAAGACAATACTTTGAAAGTTTAGCTTAGTAGTTTGAGGAATTTTAAAATTTACAAATAAATAACTCTGATTTTAACAACAATTATCTGCCAATACAGTGTGTAAAAATTAGGAAGTAGAAGCACAAGAGCACTGTAACTTTTTAGTCTAAACTGTAATACACTGTCATTCATGAATAAATTAACAAATTTATATTTTCCATAGGTTTACATTATAATCATCATTTCAAATTTTGTCCATACAAAATTGAAGTATGGAAGTTTTTCCTGTATTTAAAAGTGATATCTTAATTTTATGATCTAAATGTATGTAATAAATTTGTTTTTCTTGAAAATTTCTGACATTTTAGGAATAAATATAGAAATCTAGGAAAATTTTTTAAATATGTATGACATTTTATGGAAGGCAGTGTATTTTGTATTTTTCTTATATGTTTTCGTAATAACAGCTGAAATTTGGAGGTTCGCACAAGTTTAATTTATCAGATTTGGACACCTAAAGTTGACAAGTGTAGCAATTATAATGTGAGTATAAAAGTGAATTATTTTATGGAAAATGTTTTTCCATTCTCCAACACAGGTCATCATATTATAGAAATGTACTAAATGTGTACTTTTATAGGGGTTCATTTTTTTCAAAATGTTGGTGTAATATATTTTTAATCAACTAATTCAATTTAAAATATATTCTCCTTGTCATTCTTTTTGATATCATGCTTACGTGACAATAAAATTTAAATGGGAGTTAAAAATTATCCTAAAAAAAGATTATGGAACTAATTTTCATTGGGTTACCATTAATTTCCATCCAGCATAAAAATCATTGGTAATCCACTCCAAAATGCAAATTAAAATATTAAAGCCCCATTGCACATGCTAGACAGTGAATATACATACAGTAAAAACTACTTTTCATTTAACCCACTCCAGGTGCAAACCTCCTCTAACAGAAATATCAACCTCCTTTTACAGAAATGTCAAACAGTTTTAAAAACATGATAATACATTTATGCTATTTTGAAATTTGAAAAACGTGAAGTTGATAGAAAAAATACGATTCCTGTGGAGGAAGTCAGAGATCCTTGCTCAAGGTTTTGAAAGGGAAATAATTCTTTCATTTAGAGACATAGAGTCATTTATTTGGCCGTTAGAGACAATCAGAGAGCCTTACTCAACTTTTGATGAGGGAAATGAGAAAATTTCTTACACTAGGATCGGTCTGAGCGGGATCAGAACTTGGGCAGCACCAATTTTGAAGACATATTCTGTGATCACATTTGAAATATTATCAGAATTCTCAAAGAATGATGGTAGACTTTCAAAAGGCCTATCGTCATACAATGTAAGGAATTTTCAGAATTGAGTTTCAAAAACAGGCTTAAAATAACATCTGATTTGCATATTTGGGTTGATAATTTTAGCAATGTTTTTACCTTTTATATTTAAAATTGGCCTTGACGAGTCATCACTATGGATATTAAAAGTATTCATTTTCAATTTTTTTTTCTGTTTAGAGGCCCAGAAAATACTGTTTACCTAGTATTGAACTTTTTTCTCAAATTTAATGACATTTTAATTTTACAAAACTTCATGACTTTTCAAGAGAAGTGAAATTCCCCGACTTTTCACCCCAAGTTATAATACAGAAAAATGGAAAAGAAACTGAAAGTGTGTCTATTGCTAATGTAAAATATGCTATGTATATTTAGTAAGTAGGTCAGTTAGTGATTGGTTAAGACACATCAGAAGTGGAGTCAGGTCTGTCACACCCTTTTTGGTAATGCCCGTCCAGTGTCCTCGGAATGGGGTTCGCCGCTGTACCACGTGATACCTTCTAACGTGTCTGCGAAACGCTTGTTTCCAATGGACATGGAATTGCACAATATGACGTTTTCCCGTAAAAACGACGTTATTCCGGGAATTTGTGACGTTGACGTTTTCCAAAATGCTCCGCACAAACATTAAGAGGTATTGACCACGTGGTACAGCGACGAACCCTATTGGAAAATGTATTTCAATTTTGCAGAAATTTTGTTTGATTTTTTTTTTCCACTCAGGATAATTTTTGAAACTTGAGAATTAAACAACAAATAAACTGTGACCAAAATTCGAAACTTTTTCTTAAACCTTCCATGATAGAAGTGGGGTTAACTGAATAGTAATTTTAACATCTTCACTGTGTGATTGTGGATTGTCACCTTCCATTAGAACACCAGAAGCATAGGTTATGAACAGGTTATTATTCACTTGATACTTTGTAAGTTATTAGCTCTTTCAGTCTCATTATAGGACCTGTGGACAATCCACCAAGTTATTAAAAACTTGGACTTAATCGTCGTTTGCCTGAATTTTTTGGGTCAAAAAGATTGCAAATTATTAGAATTTCATACAAAATGAAGTACAATAGAATTTATTTTAATTCATAATATGACTTTGATTTTATCGGTGGCTTGTAAGCTTTTAGTCAAAAAGTTTGAAAATTCATAGAACTTGATTAAACAATGAAAATACAATTTTAAATCAATTGAATTGATTTTCATTTATAATGTGACCTTAAAAAAAGAAACAAAATATTAAACAAATGACATTTTGAACAAATACCCTGGTGATATTCTAAAAACATGATGGCAAAATTATGTTTTCCGATAAAATTAATATAAAATGTCATCATCAATAGGTTCTGCAACATTTTTTTTTTATCGAAAGGTATTCTTTTGCCATCGTAAGTCCTAGTTCTACAATAAGACTGAAAAGGATAATCAAATGCAGATGGTAGTAAAAAAAACCAAAATTAAGTAGGTATTAACATAAAATACAACACTGTTTCTATGACAACGCATCAACTCCGATATGCTTCTTTATATGTCCAAGAAAAATAATGAATATGCAATATACTGTAGAATCATTAATATTTGTGGGGTTAAAATTTAACTGTTCATAATTTAAAAATAAAATTACTGGGAGAAAAATGTCATGAAATTGTATTTCGTAAAAATAAATCCTATTTTTTAATAAGTAAACAATGTGTGGTATTTACCAAACAACATACCAACAAATGTTCTAAACAAAATCCCAAAGCAAAGTATAAACTTTGAAACTAGCAACTAAATAAATTAATTCATGAAAATACTGAGCAAAATTTAATCACCCCCGACATTTTGTGACTTTTTTGTAAAATTGATACTTTAAGTCACACATCTAGTAAGTTGCATTTATGTTAATATTACTTTCTTTCTAGTGCATGTATGTAGAGATGTATCAGAAATGATATGTTGTCATAGCAACAGCACCATATAAGATTGTTAGTTATTAAAAACGTGCAGCACAATAAAGTCGGGTTAGTAATTGCATGGTCAGTACTGGTGAGCTAAGTTTAGGCATGCCTACTTTCTGTAGAAGACATTTGGTCATTGATTGACCTCCATCTAGCATGCTGGACGGCGAACACTCTGTGCATCATCATTGCAATCTGATTGGCCTATTACATCATGGGA
Source organism: Anadara kagoshimensis (assembly GCA_021292105.1). Taxonomy (NCBI): domain Eukaryota; kingdom Metazoa; phylum Mollusca; class Bivalvia; order Arcoida; family Arcidae; genus Anadara; species Anadara kagoshimensis. Next base: position 13,662,331 of record CM037864.1, read on the forward strand.
AGAAATAAAAGAAAAAAACATGATAATCTGTGTGTTCTACTCATAACACTTAAATAAGCACAGGCAATGCAGATACATGAAAATCAAACTTGTAATGGTAGTGTTATACCATAGAAGGGTTATTTCAACACGAGTCATTTTTCTTTTTCTTTCATATTAAATTTCTGGTAATCAATGACTAAACTAATCATGCTTCGAACAACTGGGTCTATGTGTTGAACCAACAGTGATGAGACGTACTAGATTTGAAGGCTGATATCTTAACCACTTGGCCACAGCGGCCCTTCAGAGAGGAATGAATATTTGGCCTTTTGTTACAGTTTGATCAATATACAACAACATCACAGAAATACAGTAAAACCTTGCTATTATGCCTCTCGTTATCTTTGCCACTGCACTGATTGCCATACTAATTTGAAGTCAAAAAGATCTCTGTTTCTTCTGTTTTTCTTTATAACTCTCAATTTTTTGCCAAATCTCTTTTAAAAACTAAAATATGATTTAACAAATGGTGGCGATAAATCATGGTTTTACTGTATATACACAAAAAACCATTGAGACACCATAGCAAATATATTTTCCAGTCTGTGTGTCATTGTGCTTGTGTCCAAAAATTTTCAAAAAGAAAATCTAAATTTAAATGAAGCTTGGTTTTACTCATTTACCAGTCAGAGTAAGTCATAAAAAAATATTGTTAAGCTGAATTTCCTAAATTGTGAAAATTTTCAAAAATGACTGAAAAACCAGATTTTTGCGACAAAAATGACTGAAAAACCAGATTTTTGCGACAAAAATGACTAAAAAAGCATAAGATTTTGAGCTGTGAATGGTGCAAATTATTGCCCGATTTTAAAAATCAAAATGTCCCCGCAATGAAGATTTTTAACATGTGAAATACCAAAAGCAGACCAGTCTCACAATCATTTCTTGACTAAGTTTTTTTCTTAACAAAATCTAACAATATTGATGCCTTAATAATTTTGTAAATTTTTAATTTATTTGGGAATCATTTTGAAGATCGCTTAAAGCTTTTAAAATTGTATCTAATATTGTCAAAAAAGCTATTTGGTAGTTCTAAAAAATATTGGTAGAAATTTGATGAATTTAAACCAAGGAATATTTTAGTTAAGAAATAATTGTGAATTTGAGGTCATGTTCCAGTTTTAGAATCATCTCAGATACGATATTGCTAATTTACTCAAATTTCCTAACATCATTTCAATTTCTTTATCTTTTGGTAAAATATGAGATCACAAACACATTGATACAAAGAGAAAGATTACTATGTTTTTAAAGGCTGCCATGAGTTTCCAAAATACAGTAGTTTTGATTCTTATACAATAGGTGTCGCCGCTGAATCACATGACCATCACCACACAAATTTTGTCTAAAACTTTTGGTAAATCATAAACTGTGTAATAAGAGAATCAATGTGACCAATTATGATGAAGATTTGTGGATTGTGGCCTTAAGAGAACTAACAAGTTTCTCTTTCATGTGACCTATTGACCCATTTATTGACCCAACACAGTAAATATACAAACTTGACCTAAATATTTTTTCAAGAGGATCGCTATGACCAAGTTTGATGAAGGTTGGATAAAAACTGTGGCCTATCAACACATGTTGATGCACAATGCATGTTGCAGAATGTGCAATGCACACTGGACAAAGACCGGTCAAAAAAGTGTCACTTGAGCATTTTGTGCTCAGGTGAGACAAAAATAACTGGAAAATTACACTGTTTTTGTAGGGGATAACATCATCTTAAGTAATTCCATATCAAATGGAAATAAAAATTCAGCATAAATTTTATAGTGTATGCAATTAACCAAAATTAGATATAAATTTTTAAATCCATTCTTTGATTTGAAATGGATCAGTATAAAGAAAAATTATGTTATTAACCCAGTATGCAATTAAACAAAATATGCAATTTACCAATATGTAATTGTAATTAAATGACAACTTCTCTACTATGATTGTATTTTTGGATGATTAAACCAAGTCCAAATTTTGTTTTATAAAAGGATGAAGATTTCAAAATTGGTATTCCATTGAAAAAAACATCTTGACCACAACTGATTTGAATTATCTAAAGAGAGAAATGACTTCAATCAAACAAAGCTAATAGAACCTTTGTCAAATGACTTGAAAGTATGAAAGTAATAAAAAGACAAAACTGCACAATGGGGTTTGTCCCTGAACCACATCATGCCCCCTTACATTTGTGTGGAACACTTCTTTTCATGGATATGGAATTACACAAGATGATTTATGTTATTCTGGGAATTTATAACATTTTCAAAATTTTCCACAATGATGTCAAGTGGTGTTGATCATGTGGTACAGCAGCGAAACCCACTACACAAGTTGAAATTTACTAGAGGAAATTTTTTTTATTTTCTTCCTCCGCAAATGTAGTGAAAAAAAGCCACTTCCCATAATTCCTGATATTCAGTATATTTTTTGACCAATCATCTTGGAAATTCTGTCTATTCCTAAGGTTTTATATGAAATTGTCCGAAACTATGCAGACTTCATATGAATGAAAATCTAGTACAAAACTACAATCTTTTTCTGGAACTCATGACATCCTCTCACAGAACACATTGTCATTCAAAAAAGCAGCGTAAAAATCACTGAAAATGCTAGAAAACTAGTGCTTTTTCAATTTGTTCAGGCAGGTAACTCACACAATTAAAATGTCCACAACAACAATATCAATAAACATGTATGTTTAATACTGTAAAAATCACAAATACTCCTGGGGTGTATAGGCCAACAACATTGACCTGTCTTCTTGACCTTTCATTAGGAATATTCATTTTCGATGATCCGCCCTACATATAGGTAGTGTTAGGATTCTCTGCTCAAACATAAACAATGTTTGATTCCCATATTGTTATTTATTTATGCGATTTACTAATTTCAGCTTATTTCGCAGTCATTTACTTTGCACAAAAATAAACATATAGCGGAAATTATATTATGCTAATTGTGTTTTAGTGCATATTTCAAATCTACACGAATATCTGAATTTCCTTTACTTTACCGGGAAAATAAATACACACAAAATTAAATACGTTTACAGTTTATGGACAAAATGGAAACCCGTTTTTCCTTATGCATGAATGCATTGGTTCATAATAAATATTAAAGTACTGTAGGAACCACTGTGACTGTGACAGTGAAATACCCTTCATATCCATAGAAAATCAAATAAAATTGAATAAAGATTCATATTTTTCACTCGCACCTAGTCGTAACAGGAAATCTGTATGCGCATCCACGATTGTCATAAAGTATGTCTGTAGAAAGGAAAATGTTGGCGGTATAGGGGTTTTACACATGCGAAAATGACGATGTTTACACCGGAAGTGATGTCCTTGGTGACGTTTTATGTCATATGCACAACAGAATCAGCCATTTGCCTGGTTTTTCAACATGTTAAATCCCCATAGCACCAACATTTTACCCTATGCAGATATATTTTGGGCTAATCGTGGATGCGTATACAGATTTCCTGTTATGACTAGGTACAAGTAAGTGAAAATTATCAATCTTTATTCAAATTTATTTGATTTTATATGGATATGAAGGGTATTTCACTGTCACAGTCACAGTGGTTCCTACAGTAAATTAAATCAAAGGTAAAGCAGACAGGTCAATGATGTTTGGCTATATAATATTTATGTATAGGCAAACAACCTTGACCTGTCACTTGACCTTTCATTTAAGTATTGATCATGGACCAAGTGCATTTATGTACAGATAGCACAGGTGTTTATTTTGTACACATATTGATATATGTATACTCACTTCACAGAAAACACCTGTACACTGTGTATGTATTAACACTACCTCTGTATTAGACGAATCCTCCTATATGAATATCCCTAATAAAAGGTCGAGTGGACGGGTCAATGTTGTTTACCCATAAACTCACATACATATTAACATTAACAAAATTATTATTATGTCACAAACTACTCACCATACTGGATTTAAACCTGTGCAGCGTTACTTTCCTATTTTTGGCATCTATTTTACAAAAATAAAATATAAAAATTTAATAATTAAATTTGAAAAGTTTTTTAACAACAAGTAACAGTTATAACATTATGGAAGTGATAGAGTAGAAGAAAAAATAAATATGATAATAAACAACATAGAACATTTATAAGTAGAAAAATAATTTTGGATGACAAGTTTCTCAAAATCTATACACTAATATTTGATGTTGTTGTGAATTTATTAAATTTTAATTATTAGTTGAAAACATTAATGGTTTATAGTAATTTTCCCAAAATCTTCACACCAAATTTTTGACATATTTCTTGAGTGTTCATTGTTCAAGTTTTTTTTAATTATTAGTTGAAAACATTAACCGTATAGGTGATAAAATAGTTTTTTTCAAAATCTAAACTGCAACACCAATATTCTAATTTGAGTGTTTTATTAGTTAAAACAATAACCATATGGGTGATAAAGAAGTTTCTCAAAATCTATACACCAACATTTGATTTTATGGCGAATTTATTAAATTTTATTATTATTTCTTTGGAAATAATTAATGGTTAATAAGAAATTTCCAAAATCTTCACACCAAAATTCTGACATTTTTGTGAACGTGTTGTGTTGTTCGAGTTTCTGTATTATTAGTTGAATACATTGACCATATGGATGAGTTTCTGTATTATTAGTTGAATACATTGACCATATGGATGATAAAAAATACTTTCTAAATATCTATACACCTAAATTCGTTTTTTTTTTAATTTGTTGAATTTTAATAAGAAGAAGCTGAAAAAAATTATGGATGATAAACAGGGTTTGTACAGACATTTGGACACCAAATTTAAGGACTTTTTAGGGTCTTTTCAGGGTCTCATTTGCAAATTTAAGGCTTATCAGAGGCACAATTTTATAAGAAAAACATTGGTGCAATGTTGACGATTGACAATAAATTTAATAAAACAATTACATGTCCATAGTAAGTGACACTAGAAGTGGTGGTTGATTTTGGTGTTCGGGAGGGCCAGGTCGCTCATTCTATGTAACTTATTTATTTGTTTTGATCAGTCTATTTATCAACACCTAATCGGCAAAATTCAAGGGCTTTTTTAGGGCCTTCAGGATAAATTCAAGGGCTTTTTAGGGTCAAACTTGTTTTTAGGGTCTTTTTAGGGCAAACCTCAAAATTTAAGGACTTTTTTTCATGCCTTTACGAACCCTGATAAAGAAGTTTCTCAAAATGGTCACACCAAAATTCTGACATATTTCTTGAATGTGTTGTTTAAGTTTCCTTAGTATTAGTTGAAAACATTAATCATATGGGTGATAAAGAAGTTTCTCAAAATCTATACACCAACATTTGATGTTCTTTGTGACTATATTAAATTTTATTTATTAGTTGAAACAACATTTATGGTTAATAAGGAGTTTATCAAAATCTTCACACCAAAATTCTGACATAATTCCGTTAGTGAATTGTTTGAGTTTCTTTATTATTAGCTGAAAAACAATACCCATATGGGTGATGAAAAAGTTTCTCAAAATCTATACACACACATTTCTTTTTTAGTGAATTTGTTGAATTTCATTAATTATAAACTGGAATAAAAATTATGGATGATAAAAGAGTTTCTCAAAATCGTTATACCAAAATCCAATATAGATATTTGTTATTAGTTGAAAATCATGATTTAGGAATTAACAATCTCAAAATCATACACCATAATTCTGAAATTTTTCTGAATGTGTTGAAGATTATTATTATTAGTTAAAAAACATTTACTATGTGAATATTAAAATAGTTTCTCAAAATTCATACACCATAATTCAATTTTTTGTGTGGATAAGTTGAATTCTCCCATTATTTCTTTATTATTAGTTGAAAAAAAATATTGATGATAAAAAATTTCTCAAAATCAAACGTCATTATTCAATATTTTCTTTAATATGTTAAAATCCCAGATTCTTTCTTAAATATTGGTTGAAAAAATTATTTATGATAATATGTTTCTCACAATCAAAGGCCATAATGCGACATTTCTTTTAATTTGTTGAATTCCCAGACTCTTCTTTAATATTACTTGATGAAAAAAATTATTTATGAAAATAAGTTTCTCAAAAAATCAAACGCCATAATTCCCCGATTCTTTCTTTAATATTAGTTGAAAAAAATTTATTGATGATAAGAAGTTTCTCTAAAATCTTTACACCATAATATGACATTTTTATTCAATTTAATGAAGTCCCAGATTCTTTCTCTAATATAAGTTGATAAAAATATATTGATGATAAAAAATCTACACCATAATCAAACATTTAACATAACAATTTTTTATTAGGCAATTCTGATTATGATTTCACTTATATCTAGACAGTCAGTTCTAGGATAGGGTGAAAACCTGAAGCACCCAGTGAAAAAATTTCTCAAGACTTGGATCTGCTGGAGCAATTGTTTTCACACCTAGTCAGTGATAGAAAAATTTAATTAGTAAACCAGTACTTTAGACAACGTGGTCACCGAGGCCCCCAAAATATGAAGAAAAAATTCAGTGCATTTCTGAAGACAAAAAAAGCATCCACATGATTCATATTAGTGTTAAAAATGGTGAAACAGTGATAGATGTTTAAAATACTTAATAATATCACGACAAAAAATTTTGGGAAAATAATTGATATACTGAAATACTGAATTATTGATATTGAGTTAAAGTTGAGGCAGCAAAAAGTTATCAATTTTAATTATTCAAATCTTGCATGATTAGCATTCTTTTTTTCTGTTTTAAGTAACAATGATGTAATACTGAACTAACAAAAAGCTTACTGCTGCTGTAACAATAGAAATAATACATTCATGCAGAAATTGATCTTCATGCAATTGACATGGGGGAAAAACACGAGAAAGAGACAATTTCAACTTTTAATTTTATTTCAATTTCACCAATTACTTTAAATTTTTCACTTGTATTTCCTATCAGTAAACATGATTTAAGAGCATAGTCCTCCTCTTTTTTGAAGCATGTATAATAATGTTACTTTGTGTTAGTTTTATTGTCAAAAAAATGAAGTAACAATGTTTTATTTTCAGTTTACATTTTTCATCAACAGAAACCAGACAAAAATATTTGCACAATTATGTTATTTCCCATAATTTAGAATTAACTATAGAAACAGTTACAGATAGAGAAACACGACCTCAAATAAACCAGGAAACTGCTATACGATTCATTAAACATAGATTTACAGGAATTCAAAAATTAAACTTTTTTGTAATTTTTTGGTGTTTAAGATTCTAGTTTAAAATCACAGTATTCCCTTTATTAATAATACAGTAACACCTCTATTCATGGCAACAATTCATTTGGTTCAAAATTTGGTGTTATACAGGGGGTTTGGCTACAAACCCAGGGAGGCTTGTTCCAATTCCTTGCCACCATTTTTTTCAGTTAAAATTTGGTGTTATACAGGGGGTTTGGCTACAAACCCAGGGAGGCTTGATTCAATTCCTTGCCACCATATGTTCTGTCAAAATTTGGTGTTATACAGGGGGTTTGGCTATAAACCCAGGGAGGCTTGGTCCAAATAATTGCCACCATTTGTCAAAGCAAAATTTGATGTTATAAAGGGATTTGGCAATAAACTCATTGAGGGAGGCTTGATTCAACTTATTGCCACCATTTGTTCAGTCAAAATTTCGTGTTATAAAAGCAATTTGGCGATAAATCAAGAGAGGTTTATAAAGAAAAACATAGAATTAAAAGATTTTAAGATTTCCGAATGTATTGAGGGGCAACATAGCAAGGTTTTACTGTATAATGCATAAAAAAAAACCATTCTCATTTATTTTTGTATTGGGAGTTTAAAATACTTATGAATCAACTGGAACTGGAATATACATAATATTTTTTGAAAGAATATATATAAAAACATAAGCCTGCAGAAAAAATGACTAAAGTTTATGCAAATGCAAAATTTAAGCTAGTTTCAAAATGACATATTTTACAATATTACAACCATTAATAAAAAGGATTTCTTTCATGTATTACTGATTCTAAACTACATGCATTCTATATAGATTAAAATACAAAAAAAATTGATCATTCTAAATTTTCAGATAATTATCTTCCCCAAGGTCTTTCACCGAGACATAGCATATAACCTGCCAGCGGAGGCTCCTCCACTTAGCCTTTCCCCGAGACTTAGCATGGCCTGTGAATGGAGGGTTCTCTGCTTAGCCTTGCCCCTAAGACTTAGCATGGTCTGCCATTGGAAGCCCCTCCGCTTAGCCAGCCTGCCTATAAGATATTTGAGATTTATTTATTTATAAATTTATTAATATATATATTTTTTGAAGTTTGCTAAATGCAGACACAACAACAAATAAAATAGAATACAGTCAAGGCATGTTAAAAAGCGACAACATCAAAGTTTTGTATGACGTTTTAAAAAATATATAAGTACATATGAAGGATAAAATATTAATAATAATAAAAAGTAAATGTTGTGTTCAATGGTGGCCTTACCAAATTCCTCAAGAACAAATATGCCTCCTGTCTGCGTGAAACATTTCTTGATACACCCTAGCTCAATAAAGAACTGAAAAGAAAACGTTGAAAAGCAACTTAAAGCTATGACTAGATGACTAGGTGATAACCCTAAGGTTTCAGTGCTAAATTATGTTTTTGATGATGACAAGTTTCTTTCTTTTTATATTTTTTTTTTTTTTGCATTATTAACTTGTCATTGTTTTATACAGAAAAACAACTTAAAATGTGTGTACTAAATATCTAGTGTTTTTGGTTTTAAAACTTACTTTATTTTTTTTAAGTAAGGGATCATCTCAAAAGTTCACATGTTCTTTCAGACAATCAAGCTTTTAGTTTTGCAAAAAAAAAAAAAAAAAAAAAAAAAAAAAAAATTTGCTTAAAAAATGAAGAATTTCATAATTTTGTCATAGAATAAAAACATAAGTTTCAAATTAGATTTTAAGTTTTCCTGAAGGAAGATCATATTGCCTGCTTGCCATAACAGATAAAAGAAAGTTGTGGCACTGCAAAACATGATGCCAGACAGTAATCCCTATATGTCGATGATGCCACAGGCGGCACAAAACTAAAAACTTAAGTTGAAAGTCAATGTGAACTCATGAAATAGTCCCCCATACCTTGGATTTGGTAAGGAGCAAGAAGAGATTAAATCATAAAGAAATATACTACTCAAACCAAAAACAAAACACAAAAAACACACAAAAAAGAAAGAAACAAAAAAATAAGAGAAACTCACAAGATGCAAGCTGACCATTAACTATTGTGCAGGGGACATATAACCCAAAACTAACATGACAAAAGTGACATCACAAAATGGAGACTATGGTTTCTATGGTAACAGACATTGTAATACATTTACCTCAAAATCCTGCACCATCAAATAAGTTAGCATAAGGAGGGAAAAGATAAAAAAAATATACCACTTTAAAATGCCATCACCATAACAATATAAAATACGACAACCATCACCATGGCAACAGTTACTAATACCAGGGTAGCATAAAAAATTGTACTGTACAATAAGAAAACATTTGATATCATTAATTTTTCTTGGATTAAATTATCATATTACTATACTGGTTGACATAAAATTCATCCTTGTGTCTTGTTACAGAATAGATTTTTTTTGTAAAAAAAAAAACCCTGAAAAACAAAGCAATATATACATATATAATAAATATATATTCCTATGTCGTATGAATATTAAATTTCTAACAAAATGAACTCCATACTGAATTACTTTCTAACAAATCTGATGAAATAGTGAACGTCATAATGAATGAATTTCTGAAAATATGTCTTTTAATAAAATGAAATTCATATGCTGAAAGATGCTTTGAACATTATTGATTCAACATCCTTTGTCTGTTAAGATGTCGACTTTCGCAAAGAGGTTCAAAATTTCCCAGGTCCCAGGTCCAAGACCTATTGATTTTACATTGGGAGACTTGGCATTCAAACTACAAAAGTCAGATGGACCCGTAATTTTTTTACTAGCAAAATGCTACATTTCTATATGAGACCCAAGTTGCACATGGACCGTTCAATGATGATATTGTACTGTCAAAACTTTTTGTGGGACCTGCCAAAAGGTCCTGGACCTTCCATTACAAAATACAATTTTGAACCCCTAGGCAATGATAGAGAAAACGAGTTTCGCATATAAATTAAACAAATAATGGAGAAGTAATGCCGCTGAAATTGAAGAAAAATCATATATATATATATATAAGCTACTTTTAGTATCACAGTGTTTGTGGCAGTGAATTATGGAAAGTTTTCACATAAAATCAAATAAACCTAAAAAAGTTTAGTATTTTTCAACTAAGTCTAGTCACAACTGAAAATCGCCTCCTCCATTACCAGCAAATAAAAATATGAAAATGGCCCTACTAAGGACAATTTTACATGTTGAAAAAAGTCATGTTTCCACTGTAATTGATGCCCATAGCAATGAATTACATTATACATTTGCATGCAAAAAAAGATAATCATCCATCCGATTTTTGAACATGTAAAAATTCCCTCAGCGGCAATTTTTTTTAATTTCCTCTGTGTCAAGAAATTCTATGGTAATCGTGAAATTGATATAACAGCTTTGTTACAACTAAGATCAAGTAAGTGAAAAATACCAAAATTTTCAAGCAATAAATCAAATTAGTATGCTTTTTTTTTAAAAAATTCATTGTAACAAACACAGTGATATTGATAGTTGTAATTTTGCTTTTCAGAATTTCCATTCATAAACCCAAAACACAAGGACAATTACTCTAACATCCGATAGTAAATTGTTAGTGAATTTATTTAATTGTCGATCTTCATGCAAAACTAATCATCACATCTAATAATTTTAATAAAAAAATTCTCCTTATTTTGTTAATAACTCTACTTCCAATGCATTCAAAATTCCCCTTTTTTGTTCTCTTTCTACATACAACTCTATTCATCTATTGATATATGATATTTATATCTACTTGCAAAGTGCCCAAGCAAAATACATTTTTTCATTTACTACTCTGAAATTCAGAACTTCTGGGTTCAAATAAATGTGTGGTATATCTCTGCTTTCAGGATTGCATTTTTGTAACATATTTTCTTTAATCTGGACAAAAAAAAAAAAAATAATAATAAAAAAATAATTTTTTGCATAAATATTTTTTGAGACTTTGAAAAAAATATGTCACTATAAAGTTGTATTTTTGGGGGATATAGGAAATGAACAAAACCTGTTGGAGGACAAAGTAGGAGTGGAGAGGACTAATGCCGTTTTACGCCTCAGTCAAGATGGTGACTTCAGGGCAAGTGAAGGAAACTGACTGTCTCTCACTCAAGTATCTGCCGTAAGTGCGATTTGAATAAAGCTGGTGAAAGGCCTTTTTTTCTTTCAGCACACTCTTTAGATCACTCAGCCACCACAGTCTATCAAGACATAAATAGGCATGATCCTATCACTTAATATATTGAGTGGAGGAAACTGGAGTGCCCAAAAAAGCCATTGGTCATCAGCAAGTGGTGATTCCTATATACCTCCCTTAAACTAGTCTGCGGTGTGAGTGTGTGTAAAAATAATGTGACAAAAATGGCCTGAATTCAGAAATAAACCACAATAGTAACAAAAATAATGTTTGATGATGAAAAAATATGCCTTAAACAAAAGTAATATATAATAGAACTTATAGTTTTGCAAAGTCTGCAAAAAGGTATTTATACAATTTTTGGGGGTTAATTTTTAATTATATATTGCAAATTTTGCAAAAAAAAAAAAAAGGTATCTAAACATTTTTGTCAATTTTTAATAAAACTATATGCATGGGCACCTTGTATATACATTCTTGATTTCCAGCATTAGGATGCAGAGTGTCATCTATACTTGGAGATTATTTTATCAGTTTTGCTACATCTTGAAACATTTTTTCCCCTGATAAACACTACCCTAATATTACATGCTTCTACATTCAAAAGTACATACATGCAAACCTATCTTTTTCACCATTAATCTTTAAACATGAAGCTTCATAATAATTTTTTTAAACTATTTTTTATTTTGGTTCTTTTTTGTGTTTATTTAGACTACTGGGAGAGGGGTGGGAAGGTCGGTATTATTTCATTTGCAATTTGAAAAATTTGAGCTGCAAGACTTTGTCTAAAATAAGTTGTTCTGTGATCAAGCTGAGTAGAGATTTCTGTTCAAAATCCTGTTTAAGTTGGATTCCCACACAGGCCTTGTACATGTATAACAGAATTTCTATGCAAAGTGCACTAGAATTCTGTGCAGCAAACTGGACTTATAACAAATTTTGGTGTTATAATTGAATAAATAATAATTTCAAGGGAGGGTGGGGGGGGGGGGGGGGGGGGGGGGGGGGGTTCTATTCGTGTACCACAAAATCATTTCCCCATAGTGTTTGTATGGAACAGTATGCTGCAATTTGCAGAATACCAATGTTTTCAAGAAGATGTGATGCCACATCCAATGGATTGCACGAGCTTTAAGGGTATTTATCACATGGTTTGCTGGAAAATTGCTATGTTAAATAATACCATATTGTGGACAAAAAACAGGTGTTTGCCAAGCTTTATCAACCAAGAAGAAAAACTATTTTCGTAAATCTAATGTAAAGACCATGCTTTCTACTTTTAAATTTTTCGCTCTAGTTCTAATCTTAATTCTACATGAGACAATAGCGGCAGCGTAGTTTAAAGCATGGGTTTACAGCAACCCTCACCAGCTAGGTTCGAGTCACACTCAGGGCAGATCCTTGTGTGAGAAAGTTTGTCAATTTGCTTGTCAAAAGATGGTGGTTTTATTTGGGCACTCCAGTTTCCTCAACCATCCCTGAAAATCCAGAGAACTTCAAATCTCACCAGTTTTCAGCAAGCAAATTGACAAATTTTTCTCACAATAAGATGTGCCTGAATGGGATTTGAACCTTAAGAGTATGAGTTGCTGTGACTGCATGCTTTAGATCACTTGGTCTTTGAGGTCCTTATAAATTAACTGGACTTTTTACAATTGTATTTCTCAATTTTGTAGATTGAAAAAAGACCAAAAAAACATTAAAAATTGAAAGATTTCATTCAACAGATGAATTTTGGAAGCCCAAAACAAGGCTTAGTTTATGAAATATTCATTTTAATTATATCTCTGACAATATTTAAATATTTTTTTTATCTTAAAAGCCAGTAAAAATTGTTACTATTGAAACAATAGCAATCACCATCCTAACAAAAAATGATAAATGCAGTACATGCACACACATATAGATTTGAAAATCCTACTAGAAATGATGGTCTACCAGTAAAATTTACATCAAAATATAGAACTTTTTTGCAAAGCAAAAAAAAGACACCACCCTTTTTTTAATTCACTTAAATCTGAAATTGAGACTTATGGTTAAAATATAAGAACAGAAAAGTGAGGATTTATTTTTGTAATACAGTGAGACCTGTCAAAAAGGAACACATTCCTGTCCGAAGTTTTTTGTTCAGATTAGATGAGTATACTGTATACACCTGGCCCCAGTTTCACAATCATTCCTTAACTACGATTTTCCTTAACTTAAGCAAATTTTGGCAAGCTTTTTTTAAAAACTACGAATAAATATTTTTGTCAAAACTAAATGCAGATGTCATAAGCTTGATATAATCTTTAAAATGACACCTTTAATTCCTTAAAATCTTAAAGTAACAATTGACAAAATTATAAAGGTTTTTAACTTGCCAGATTTAAGTTAAGAAAAATCTTAAGTTAAAGAATGATTGTGAAACCTGTGCCTGTACACTTAAGAAATGAGTTCCCATTTTCTGTATTGTGGGAGTTCGGTTTTTCCAGGTTTCACTGTAATCATTTCCAATGGAGTTTGCCGGTGTACCACATGACCAATAGCCCTCAACATTTGTGTGGAACATTTTGGAAAGTGTTATGTTGAAATTTCCCGGAATAAAGTCATTTTTACCGGAAAACATATACTGAAGCTATTCCATCTCCAATAGAAATAATAGACGGATTGCCGGCCATGCCCACTATGTTCCGACAATGGGTCGACATGATTGAATTACGCGCAATAAGAATGAAAACTCGACCTAAATTATGCGGTTTAATGGCGTCACTGACATTAGAACGTCAATAGTAGCCATGACGCTGCTTTGGTACCGTGATGGCGGCCAGTGTCGGAACATTGTGGGCGTGGCCGGAGATACGTCAATTGTTACACAGAAACATTATAGGGTATCATGAGGTACACTGGCGATACCTATTAACACTCACTAAATTATCACAATAATTATGGGTTTTTTTTAAAATCACAAAAGCCAAAACTTAACCTACTGCCAAAAATAAAGGTAGACCAACATTTCTAAACATTTTAATACCATTAATAGCTTTAAGAAGCAACAAAGCCAGACAATTCAAACATCCTCCTACCCATTTCACCTCTCTATAGGCTAAATGAAAAGTCCATGTCTTTTGAAATGGACCAGGTCATTAACAGATAGAGGGGGTGACAGGATAAACATAAAATATTTCTAATTGCTATAAAATACAGGAAAAAAAGACTTTCTAGCATATGAATGGGTTTTTATTTGTTGAAATTTATCAAACTGTTACATGTGTTATATATGACTAAAATGCATTTTTATGCTAGCTCCTATATTACATGCTTTTGAGAGAGAGAGAGAGAGAGAGAGAGAGAGAGAGAGAGAGAGAGAGAGAGAGAGAGAGAGAGAGAGAGCATGCAAACATTAGAGAAGAATGGGAGAAAGAAAAAGAGGGAAGTGCTTTTGAGAGAGAGTGAGTGAGACAGAGAGCTTTTGAACGAGCATTTGAGAGAAAAAAAGAGGGGGAGGAAGAGGGAGTGCTTTTGAGAGAGAGAGAGAGAGAGAGAGAGAGAGAGAGAGAGAGAGAGAGAGAGAGAGAACTTTTGAGGGAAAGAGAGAACAGTTTTGAGACTTTGAAACAGAGTTTTTGAGAGAGAGAGAGAAACAGAGAGAGAAAGAGAGAGAGAGAGAGAGGGGGGTTTAGCTAGAACAAAAGTTAATAAAGCATGTTAAGATAATAATGTGTGATATTAAGATGTTGTTAATTAATTTTAATTACAAGACCTGACAGTATACAGTAATCTTAACTACCCAATCTATATGTTGTATTCACAGAGATAAAAGTTTTACCATTTTCCCATTTTTTCTGTGTAACCATGCGTCTCATGCAATGTTAGTAAATTATCAGTCATACACATGCATATGTAGAGTATGTCATTATAATTATTTAGTTATATAGATAAAATTGTAAATGTACCAGTAAATGCAATGGTCATGACTTAAATTAAATCTTAAGTCATTGCTTTTAGAGGTAAGCTTGAAGCTCATGTCACTATTGTGATGTGTAAGCTCAAACATCATCCTCATGAATGGAAAGCTTAAAGCTCATGTCATCATAGTGATGTGTAAGGTCAAACATCACATCATCTTCATGAATGGAAAGCTTAAAGCTCATGTCATCACAGTGATGTGTAAGGTCAAACATCACATCATCTTCATGAATGGAAAGCTTAAAGCTCATGCCATCACAGTGATGTGTAAGGTCAAATTTCGCATCATCCTCATGAATGGAAAGCTCAAAGCTCATGTCATCATAGTGATGTGTAAGGTCAAATCTCACATCATCCTCATGAATGGAAAGCTCAAAGCTCATGTCATCATAGTGATGTGTAAGGTCAAATCTCACATCATCCTCATGAATGGAAAGCTCAAAGCTCATGTCATCATAGTGATGTGTAAGGTCAAATCTCACATCATCCTCATGAATGGAAAGCTCAAAGCTCATGTCATCAGTGATGTGTAAGGTCAAATCTCACATCATCCTCATGAATGGAAAGCTCAAAGCTCATGTCATCAGTGATGTGTAAGGTCAAATCTCACATCAACCTCATGAATGGAAAGTTCAAAGCTCATGCCATCACAGTGATGTGTAAGGTCAAATCTCACATCATCCTCATGAATGGAAAGCTTAAAGCTCATGCCATCACAGTGATGTGTAAGGTCAAATTTCACATCATCTTCATGAATGGAAAGCTCAAAGCTCATGTCATCACAGTGATGTGTAAGCTCAAACATCACATCATCTTCATGAATGGAAAGCTCAAAGCTCATGTCATCACAGTGATGTGTAAGGTCAAATCTCACATCATCCTCATGAATGGAAAGCTCAAAGCTCATGTCATCAGTGATGTGTAAGGTCAAATCTCACATCTTTCTCATGAATGGAAAGCTCAAAGCTCATGTCATCAGTGATGTGTAAGGTCAAATCTCACATCATCTTCATGAATGGAAAGCTCAAAGCTCATGTCATCACAGTGATGTGTAAGGTCAAATCTCACATCATCCCCATGAATGGAAAGCTCAAAGCTCATGTCATCATAGTGATGTGTAAGGTCAAACATCACATCTTCATGAATGGAAAGCTCAAAG
The DNA here is from genome assembly GCA_021292105.1 of Anadara kagoshimensis. Lineage (NCBI taxonomy): Eukaryota > Metazoa > Mollusca > Bivalvia > Arcoida > Arcidae > Anadara > Anadara kagoshimensis. The sequence continues at coordinate 13,678,857 of CM037864.1, forward strand.
CTCATGTCATCACAGTGATGTGTAAGGTCAAATCTCACATCATCCTCATGAATGGAAAGCTCAAAGCTCATGTCATCATAGTGATGTGTAAGGTCAAAGTTCATGCCACCTTCGTGATTTGTAAGCTCAAACCTCATTTCATTGCCATGAACGGAAAGCTTAAAGTTCATGCCATCATAGTGATGTGTAAGGTGAAAGTTCATGTCACCTTCATGATTTGTAAGCTCAAACCTCACATCATCATCATGATGGGTAAAGTCAAAGCTCACATCACAGTTTATGACAGATAAGCTCAAAGCTCACATTGTCATCATGAAGGTTAAGCTCAAAACTCACATTACCGTCATGAAGGTTAAGCTAAAAACTCACAATACTGTCATGAAAGGTAAGCTAGAAGCTTATTTCACTGTTATGACACATAAGCCCATGAACACTACTTTTAAGGTGATAAAGAAAATATTTATCCAGCAAAAAATCTTCTCCAGATTTGAAAATTTGAAATTCTGAAATCACATACTAAACTGATAAACAGGTGCCTTGGTCAATTACACACAATAAATATCCAAATGGTATTGAAATCATAAAAAACATGTTATACAGACCACTTGTCAATTACAGTCCAATGGGTGGTGTTTATATACAGGTATTACTGTATATGAAAATGAAGCACTTCATACATATCAGGGATTTTTCTGATCTTTTTGGGAAAAGGACCTTGGGATGAAATTGGGAAGATGCTCAACAAAAATGTAATTTTGGGAAAAACCACAACAACATATTAGAAATTCTAGACCACTAGAATACTGGTAATTGAACAAATTATATCGGTGTTCACAGCAAAATAGCGCTGTCTCTTTTGTCTCTAAATAAATCATCCGGCAAAATGTGGGTTAATATAGATTGAAATCGTATCAGAACGAGATATCCTCCAAATATGATGTTGATGATCTTGTGAAATTGTTATTCTCAAAAAATTGATAAATATAGCTAATTGGGAATTTTTTACTACAGAATTGGGAAAAATGTATGTTTTTTTGCATTGGGAATGGGTCCCTTTACCGGACCCTGTGGATACCCAGAAAAATCCCTGCATATGGACAATTATCAAAACAAAAGTTAGAAATCTGTGAGCTACTGCTCACTAAGTATACCCCCTGCTTATAACTTCAACCATTGACCTTAAATATAACGAAAATAAATGAAGTCAGTAAACAGGATGTAGATGTCTGGCAGACTTGAAATAGGTACTTGTGACATGGTACCTAATACTGAACTCGCATACAATATTTCAAGTGGCTGTGTTTAGTAGTTGCTGAGAAAACTGTTATAACTTTTTTGTTTCAGACGGATGAACAGAGGTAAACTAGTATACCCATCTTCTTCGAAGTCGGGTTATCAAAATGTATCAAAAAGTTACAATACCAAACACATATATTACACATACATATATAAACATGTACAGTAAAGAAAGCTGTCACGTTTTATACACCAACATATTATACCTTGCTATTAGCCAAGAGAAGGCCGATTCCCTCCATGCACACCTGTAATAGACCTCCTTGACCCGTCTTTAAATCCTGTACTGGAAATTCACCACCTAGTTCGGGTCCTAATAAAAAATGCATCGGAAAATCTTCAAAATGAAAACTTGTTACTAATTTACAGAGATTTTGTTACAAGATATGGCTAACATAAACAGGAAGGATTGTTTGATTGAATGGGGTTTAAGACCTCATCAAGAATTTCTCACTTATATTGAGACATCACCAGCTATGGGTGAAGTGGCAGAAATGTTTACCTTTGCAGTGTGTTCAAGGTGGAATCTTTATCATGCCACACCTGCTAATTCAGAGACTGATATTTAATTCTTTTTTAAGTAATCGCATTCCTTCTTAAGCTATATGGGAAAGTGAATTTTCCTTGCCGTTGGCCTTTACTGGTTCACCCAATGTCAGTATAATGGACTGGGGGAGTGGTACGCTAATCTGTGGCGTACTGACTCTGTGAGCTAGCACGGTAAAGTTGTCCGAGTGCAGGGTAGTACAAGGCAGACCATACAACACACTCGCACTTCACCTGTATACACAAAATTGTTCATAGATTAATCCATCGAGATTAATAAAATAGTTCTCGTCGCGAATAGCTGAAAATATGCTGATGCCACGTTAAGCAACATTCAACCCACCAACCAACCTTTTTAAACTACCTTCTTCCTTTAAGATTTGGAAAAATAAAGTTTGAAATATAGCAAACTGCATTATAACATGCTTGTAACATCTAGGATCCCCATTATAAAGATGTTATATTGTGACCTTTTACAATATTTGGTAGTAATTTTAGATATAGTTTTTTTTTTGTATATTTAAGACATAATTGATTAAATCTGATTATTAATTAGTTAAATAGTTTGAATCGTCAATTTTTAAAATGCAGCTGATTTCCATCACTTATGGCCGAGTTTAGTTGAGTAATGGTGTCTCACGTTCCAGTCAAGAATATTTCACTTATATCAAGACGTCGCCAGCTAAAGTGAATTTGCCCGTGTGTTACACTGATAGCATTATACAGCAGGTTTCTTTATCATTCCACGCCTACTGTGACACTGGACCTCATTTATTTAAAATTCCCATCTGAAAAACTGTGAATTTCATTTCATAATGCCGAGTGCTTAGCGAAACAACAGTCACTACCCACTTTCAAGTCTTGGTCAGACCCAGCCGGGGATGGAACCCACAACCTCCCACTTGCAGAATGATTTGCAGGAAAAATTATTTTACCTGGTATTTTACCATTGTTCCTGGCAGCAGCTTTCTCCATAGCCTCCTTTACACAAAAGTACAGTTCTCTACACTGTAAAATTATAGAGAGAGTAATACATGGTTAAATCTGTAGTTTACCTCTTGTAAACACAACTGATTAATTGAATGGAGTCTTATGTTCCAGTCAAGAATATTTCACTTATATTGAGATGTCACCAGCTTTATAAGTCACCATCATTGCAGTGTACTTGGGCAATATGCAGGGAGGGTTCTTTAACATGTCATGCCTGCCGTAACACAGGACATTGGTTTTTAATGTCTCTTTCGGAAAATATTGCAATATATTACAAAGCTACACAAGCCTTGAAAATAATGTGTAGTTCGCCCAAACATTAGTAGATTTGGCCTGTTTACAGCTATGTAGCATCTCCTGTAATTCTGTTACTACATACAGCTATACAGTTGTAGTGTAATCTGTGTCTCCGAGTCCAACATTTATGACGAATGCAGAGGAGATATACATATCATATACACAGTGTGTATGTACAACCCCTCGTATCAGGTTGAGTCCTTTTTTAGCAGTAGATATCACTACGAGTAGCACAAATAGTTTTATGTAACATTTCAAATTAGATTATTCAAAATAATAAAAACAATATTTTATGTGAAAAAATTATATTTTACCACAGAAAAACACTGAACTATGTGATGACATTTGTACTATAGTAATGATGTCATTATGTACATTTGATAAAAAATAAATTAGGAGATTCCCCAAGGAAGTCAAAATGACAATATGTAATCCGACTAAAAGTGCATGTGTACTTTACCACCAATGTTGTTGTATGTGGTGATACAAGATTCTGTATCATACATGTTCAATAAAACTTGTATTTCGTCAAATCAGATAGAAAAACTAGTCTAATTTTAGATCAAAAACAATACATGAACAAGAGCAGGATTCTATACAAAATACAAGGCTATAAGTGGTTTTTTTTTATTCCTGCCATATCAATTTTTATTTTTGTGTAGTCTGGTATATTATATTGCTCCTGCAATACCACAGTTTACCCGTATATACACATACCCCTATTAAAATGATTAAATTCCAGTTACCTTTTTGGTATAAAACTGATTTAGTTGGACCTTTTCTCCATGTTTCCTCCATAAACATAGCACCTTTGTCTTAGGACAGTAGGTCATATTGACCAGTTTCTCATACCACCATCTATCACAAATGGCACCAGTGACACTTCGTAGAATAATACAATCATCACACACCTGTTAATTACAAATATCAAGAAAAAACACCTGTATTTTTAAGTATATCAATAAATGCACATGAACTAGAGATTATTGTTTAATGTCGCATCAGCAATTTTTCAGCTATTCGTGACAAGAACTGTTTTTATTAATCTTTATGGATTAATCTATTTGGTTGGTTGGTTTGTTGTTGCTTAAGGTCGAATCAGAAATTTTTCAGCTATTCAGGACATTATTAATCTCTATGGATTAATCTATGAACAAGTTCGTGTATGTATGTGAAGTGTGAGTGTGTTTTATGGTCTGCCTTGTACCAGCGCACACTTAAGGCTACTTTATAAGGTGCTAGCTCACAGAGTCAGTATGCAGCAGACAAGTGTACCACTCCCGTAGTCCATTATACTGATATCGAGTGAACCAGTAAAGGCCAACAGCAAGGAAAATTCACTTTCCCGCTTATGGTCTGAGCGGGACTCAAATTCACAGCAGTGAGAGACCCTTATATCTTATCCATTAGGCCACCACAGCCTTTTACATGAATTAGAGAGAGGAAAAACTGTCCAAACACTGAGCAGAATAAATGGCTTGTCAAAAGCACAAGAACACAATACCGACAACATAGCACACACACACACATATGGAAATTACTTTGTGTTAGTGATAACCAATCAGACAAAATTTAACCATCAATAATCAGAAACACCAATTAAATTTCGGCCCAATTCTCCACCATGAGAGATGGAATAAGTCAATCAGAAAGTTTTGGCCCAATTCTCCACCATGAAAGACTGAATTAAGTCAGCCAGAAAAATTTTGGCCCAATTCTTCACCTGAGAGATTGAATTAAGTCAGCCAGAAAAATTTCGGCCCAATTCTCCAACCTGAGAGATTGAATTAAGTCAGCCAGAAAAACTTGGGGGGGGGGGGGGGTTAATTTATTTATTTACTTACGTTTTCATCTAAAAACAACAAAATTTTCTAATTGGGAATTTTTTTAGCCGATTTTGGGGAAAAATCAAGGTTTTTTTTCCATTAGGAATGGGGCCAAATTTCGGCCCTAAATAGGCCCTTGATTAATACCTGGTAATGGTGTTTTATACCCGAGTCAGTCAAGTTTCTTTAAGTTAAATTGAGGTGGTCAGTGGAGGAAACTAGAGTGTCTGCAGAAAATGACTGACTTTCTGTAAGCAGACTTGCCAACCCCTGGGCAACTATTCCGTAAGATCAAGGACATTTTTCAGTAAGATTGCACCAGTTTCAGTAAGATTTTACAAAAGTCAGTTTTTATCGCGGATATCGTCAATACTGCCATGTGCGATAGACATATACTGCAATTGACGAAAAAATCATGATTTAGCTTTTTGGGCATACCGATTCCTTTTTTTCGGAGCCGACTCTCCATAATCCGCCATATCTGCTTTGCGTTTGCTCATTTTTAAGATGTGACAGTTACCGCGACAAACTTTAAAATCACACAGATGCTTGATTATTACACTTCAGAATATTTTTGAAATGCTTTACTTTCAAACGCTCTTTCGACTTTGCGGAATGACAGTGATCGATGGCTATCTTTTTAATGCTTTATTGTAATCTGCATGCCTTAAAAGCGTTTCCAGGAGTTTTCTAAAACATGGTTTGGAAACGTAAAGAGAATATCCGGAAAAGATAAAAATCGAAAGAAAACATGCCGTATCCGTACAATCGTAAGAATTAAAAATTTTCGACAATTTTCAGTAAGAACTACGGAAAAATCGTAAGGGTTGGCAGGTCTGTGTAAGTGAACTGACAAACTTTTTCAAACTAAGATCTGCCCAAGCATGATTTGAATCTTGGATATGAGAGGCACTGTCATCTGTAAACACAAGCTTTAGACCCTTTTGAGAAGAAAGTGGAAAGATATTCAAAAAAAGAACAAGACAGGGATCTAATGTATTTTGTTCAGTAAACCTTTTGAATTTTAAATAATTTTGAGAAACTTACCTCCATAAATAGCATGTCACCACTATTGTCACTTCCCCAATGAACTGTGAAGGATTGTTTCTGCATAAATCTACTTCCCATCGGCCTCAGATCTATATCATTACCATGCTGTTAATACAAAATCAATCCATGCTTCATTAAATCAATAATTATAGAAAGCACAGCTTTTTGGCAGCCAAAGTTTACGAAAGCAAAGGTTTTTTTGTGGCCAAAGGTTATGAAAGCAAAGGTTTTTTTGCGGCCAAAGGTTATGAAAGCAAAGCTTTTTTTGCAGCCAAAGGTTACGAAAGCAAAGCTTTCACCATAGGTAATGTGTATAAATATTTCTAAAACTAATAAAACAACAAAAAGTCCATTACTCCAACACAACCATCTGTATAATGGTTAATTGAAAAATTTGTGTCAAATTCAAATGAATATTCCATGATTTGAAAAAATGGAGTAAATGTCAGGTAATAGGTTTAACATTCCAGTCAAGATTCTTCCACTTATATTGAGGGTCAGTTTTGGGTTGGGTAGGAGACAGAAGAACTCAAGTTGCAGTGACTTTTTCAAGATTTTTACTCAAAATTTAAAAATCAAATTAACCAATCAAATGAGACCTTATGTAATTTATTGGAAATGAAGCAATGACTTGGTTGTTAAGGTTTTTACAAGCTAAAATTTTCATCATTTCAATTAAAATATTAATATAATCAACCAATCAAATTAAATCTTATATAATTCATTGGAAATGAACCAATGACTCGACTCGGTTGCTATTTTCCAGCTACAAATTTCTGCACTCAATTTAAAAATAAAATTAATCAAATCAAATCAAATTTGTATAAGTTATTGTAAATGAACCAATAAATTAATTGCTATTATTTTTTTCAAGCAACCAATTTTGACACTCATTAAAAATTAATAGAAATACCCAATGAAATTACTTTTTACAAAATTCAATGTAAATGAGCCAATGACTTACAAGGTTATTTATCTGGTCAAGTAGATTATTTACATCCTGGCTATATATAAGTCCTATGTGACATTTTCCCAGAAGTCGTCTTGTTTTCTTTCTGACTTCCTGCTTATGAACTCTCATCATCACCATGAATCCTACCAAGTTATATAACATCACAGACAAAAGACGATCTTCATCATGTTCTAAACGTTTACGGTCGCCATCGCTTAATGAACGGTACCTGAAATGCACATAAAAAGGACAACCATTATCATGTTTAAAATGTTAACTATCTCTTATTCTCTCAGACGCCTTACCAAGATTTTCCTTAACTTGAATCCATCAAATTTTGACAATCTTTCACTGAACTTCAAAAAAACATTTTTGAAAATCTAAGTATAAACAGGTCCCTCTTTCACTCTTTTTTGGATGGGGTCCATGCAATCGACATATCGCCAGCCATGCCTTTTATGTTCCGACACTGACCGCCATCAAGGAACAAAAGCAGCGCCATGTCAACTCATGATGTGCTGGTATTAGTGACGTCATTAAATAACACAATTAAGATTAGATTTCGTTCTTTTTGTGTGTAATGCAAGCATGCCAGGCCTTTGTCGAAACATTGCGGGCATGGCCGGCGATCCATCAATGGTGTAAACAAGCATCATAACAACTGAAATGGTGAATTAAAGTCATGATAAAATACTTCAAAATTTTGTTTTTAAAGCTGAAATTTCCAAATTTGTTCACACAATTGTGAAAACTGACAGTGATTGTGAAAAAGCAGAATAACAGCCCCAAAAATGACCCAACATGAGCCCTGATGTAATGTATAGTTGTTTAAACTCTGCGGGGATAAATATTTGCGGTTCAGACTCTGGAACTTGCTCACAGGCATAAAATTTTGAAGTGCAGTGGCCGGTTTTAAAAAAAAATCTGTATGTAAAATTTCATGTAATTTGCACACATGTGTAATTTATGCAGGTGTTGAAGTAGGGTAAAATTTTGCATAAATCTCTATATCTTAAAACGTGTTTCAAAAGTCAATAAACTGGAAAAGTGGAAACTTAATTAATGCTACATGAACCTTTTTACTTTGTATTTAATTTCGTCTTTAATTGTCAAACCGCAAATATAGCGAAATTAAATCTCCAGTAAATAAAAGCATCTATACATGATGTTATAAGCTTAAATAGCTAATGGTGCATTTACTCCACCAAAGGTTTTTCTAGTGAAGTTGCATAGATCTGTTAATAAGTTTTCAAGAAACTGGGAATTTCATTTTTCCCAACCAAGTGTATGATCAAAATTTTAATGAATAGCCAATGGCACATTTACTCCATCCAAAGATTTTTCCTATGAAGTTTCATAAAGTTCTGTTAAATAATTTTCTAGAAAAATGACATGCAAAATGTTGGCGGAAGAAATGAAGTTAACATTAAATGCCTTCCACAGTGATCATTCTAGGATTTTTTTAATGGGGACCATTTTCAAAAACTTCACTCTCTAAAATACTACAACATCAACATTTTTTGTAGTTATGTGATGTTGGATATGACCCACCAAGACATTAACAAGGGGTCATTTTGCAAAATCAATGGCCAACTTTCAGAGTTTCCAACCCTCTCTCGGTGTCATCAGTAATACCAGCTCATTTTTCAGTGATTTTGGATAACTTGTTTGTACTAATCGCATATTTGGGCCTTTTGTCTTTTATCGGCGGTGTACCAAAATTAGCTGAAATTGAAGCCATCTTGAATCTATTGTCGACAAGTTGACAAACGTTTGAAACTGAAATTGAAGCCATCTTGAATCTATTGTCGACAAGTTGACAAACATTTGAAACTAATTTGAATTTGGCCAAATATGACAATGAAGACCAATAATTTCTACTCAGTAATATAAATTATGTCATCTAATACTGGTTTCTGATGCCAGTTCACTGTAAGTTTTGCATTTCTCAATAAATGCAAACACTTTGTTCTAAAAACCAAGTTGGTAACAAAAACAAACCGAACCAAATTTTCGTTTTTGCGGTAATGCCATAATTTAAGTACAGTCCAACCTGCCTAAAAGGCCACCTCTATATAAGGGTCACTGCTTATATAGGCCAGTTTAATTGTATCCCAATTATTCTTTATTTATGTCATTTAAACCTGTAAATAAAGGCCACCTGCTCATAAAGGCCACTTTTACTGGTCCCCTTGGGTGGCTTTTATAAACAGGTTTGACTGTAGTAAAATCGTATTAATTATGGAGAATTCATAATGGTTGGCCTCTCTGCTCTTCTAGAAAAACACTGACAACATTTTGTGTGGGAACATAATAATTACTAGTACGAACCTGTCCATCATCTCACCAGGTCCCTGGTCCATACCAATTATATCCCTTTCCTGTGCTACTGCATCTAAATACACATCTTCCCAGAACTGAAGCTGGTCCCATAAACGACTACGGTCTTTACCTGTAACAATGAACAATATTTACAATCACTGATTTTTTTTTCATAAACTTATTTTCAAGAATAATATTAACATTTCAGTTAATTAACATGACCTGTCAATCTCTTGTCAAGTCTGATTTTGGTTTGGGTGGTTAATTGTGACATCAAAAAAAAGGCGGGGCTAAATACTCTAAAGGGATGAAATGATGTCATAAAAGGTGGGGCTAAATGCACTGAAGGGATGAAATGATGTCAAAGAAGGTGGGGCTAAATGCTCTGAAATGATGAAGGTGCTGTTCCATTTACTAACAAAACCAGTGGATTAGAAATTATTTTATAATATTAAATGATTGGCATTTAGCAAATTCTCGGCAGAAATTTCAGCAATTAATATTGTAAATAAAAGAAATAACTTTCAATTTGTTGTGATATACGATGTGTAAACAAGATTTTGTTCTATCAGATTCTATCAGAAATTGCAGCAGGGTAAGTTTCTTTTTGGGTTGGGAATGCCTCAAAATCTGGTAATAAATGAATGATCTTATGTAAAGTAATGTCAATGATCAATTTTATTCTGATTTTCTAGCTTTGAATTTGTGTTTTGTTTTGTAAGATAAGCATTATAGTGTTATCCTCATGAAAGGAATTTTTCTGAACACTTTCATCTATATATTCTGAATTTTATTTGAAAAAAATTCTGCAATTTGTGGAGAAAAAAATTGAATTTTGTTGCAAAACTTCTGGATTTTATTGCAAAAATTTTGGTTTTTGTCCAAATTTTATACCTTTTTACATTTTCAGAATGAATGCAGAATTTTCAGACAAAATTTCAGGATAAAAATAACTGTTCAGACACTAAATTTTGGTGCAAGAAAACTTAAGCATTAATTCAGATATTTTCAGAAACATTCAGACAAAATTCATAGTTATATTTGCCTACCCTTTTTGGAAAGCGAAAAAATCTGATAGCAATTTTTACAAAATCAATAGTAGGAATTTGTATGATATATACAGTTGAGCCTGCCTTAAAGGTCAACTCTATATAAGGGCCACCTGCTTATAAAGGTCAGTAGAATTGTATCCCAATTATTTTTGATTCATATTATTTGAACCTGTATATAAAGGCGATCTGCCCATAAAGGTCACTTTTACTGGTTCCCTTGGGTGGCCTTTTAAGACAGGTTTGACTGTATACTGAAACCAATATGAGTGGGTGTATACACTATATGTGTGAGATATTAACCTGTATAGTAGACATTTTCGTGTGGGTAAAATTTTTGTGGTAATTTCTTCAGCGCAAAATAACCGAAAATTTTACCCACACAAAAATTTCCCCCTTAACAGTAAGCAAGTATGCATAATATTTCTTTAATAAGGGTACGTGTCAAATAAATACTAACTGACTAGTCCTTCAAACAGATATAGCCTATGTGAATCCGGGCAGTGTGGTACTGGTGACGTATTGAGCATTTTACCCTCGTGATATCTGAATCCAGTACTCAACGAACTCTTACTACTCCAAGTACTTGGTGATCTCAACCGTTTGTGATAGTTTACAACCTGAAATGAACAAAAAATATGTACTCAACACCATCTTCAATGAACAAAAAAATATGTCCTCAACACCATCTTCAATGAACAAAAAAATATGTCCTCAACACAACACAATGATTATTGAACACGAAAATATATACTCAACACCATCTTCAATGAACAAAAAAATATGTCCTCAACACTACACAATGATTATTGAACACGAAAATATATACTCAACACCATCTTCAATGAACAAAAAAATATGTCCTCAACACAAGCTAAAGCAAGGCTTTTCCTAAACAAATTGTGAATTTTCGAATTGACTCAATTTAGAAAAATTTTCGATAATAAAACACTAAATCTGGGTGTAATCAGTAGATGACACACTAAGCTTTGAGAAACAACCACAATTTCTGAAAACTGAAACAGGGAGAAAAGTCAAACTGGATTGGGAATTTTTTCTTTTTCTTTTTGGGGAAAAAAAATGTTTCGTTTTTGCAATGGGAATGCCTATCAATTTCAGCAGTAAATATAAGATAGGAAAAGACTTGTAAAGTAACATCACCTCTAAGCACCAAGGTTTTAATCCCATTCCAGACAGATTCTAGTGTGAAAATTTATCAATTCACTTACCAGTTTTTCTTCAGTTATTATGTTTATTATTATTTTCTCCAGCATGTTTGAATGATCACCTTGATAAAAGTGAAAGAATCTTGATTGGGCATAAATCGCCATTATTCGACTCACCCCTGCTTAATTTTGACAAAGTTTGGTATTATACATGAACATTCTTTTTATCAAACTAGTATAAAAATGCCATAAGTCTAACTGAAAAATTAAATCTCTTTTAATCTTGAAAACTGACAAAATTAGCCAGATTTTGAATTTGTCGGCTCCAAATTAGGAGAAATCTTACAAGGATTTTAGCTGCCTATTTTGGGAATGGCCTGGGAATGGCCTGTGACTGTGGCCTAACAAATGTGAAGTATAAAGTTTAATAAAGAAAAGAAATTGCGAATTTTTAAACCTCTTAAAAATAGCAATTAAACTAACTTAACCTCGTGATATATCAAAGAGCTAAGCAGGGCCCAGATTCACAAGGGTTATCTTGGTGGCCAAGTTGTCTAAAGTCCATGTTAATGGATCACATTGCCTTGATCTTATAGCCTCGGTTTGATCCCCACTTGGGACAGATCCTAGTTTGAGAAAGTATACGTTAGCTTGACAAAATTTGTGGAATTCCCCAGGCTCTTCAGTCTATGTCATTATCCCTGAACTGACCACTTCAATACAAATGAAAGAATCCTGACCTGGGGCATATAAACCCCATTGTGCACATTGCTCCACTCTCAGTTTCACAATCACTCTAACTGCAAATTATAATATTTTTTATGCTAGTGATTATAAACAATTTCTGATAAATTAAATTTAGATAGTGTATTTCCTAAGCTTGAAATTATGACCCATTTTCAAAATTCCTGCATTATCTTGGAAAACTAATCAAATTTTTTATTACATAAGTTTTCCACATGGCCTAAGTGAAAGAAAAATCTTATTTACAGAATCAATGTGAAACATATGTCAGAGGGAGCATAGCATGTATGATCTTAATTTGCCAAAAGTGGATATGAATTCCATTATTTTAAATAGATACTTTATAAAACAGGTAACAAGAAACGGGAAAGCAAAGAATAAGAATAACAAGGGGAGATAACCACTTCATTTAGGCAATTCTGAAGGGCCTTCATTCTGACATGATGCATACCAAGTTTGGTCTCATAGGCTCACTTGAAAAGTTAAAGCATGGCACATGACAACAGACAAAAGTGGGGATGGCTAAATAGGTCAACCGAAGCCTTTTTGGCTAGGTGAATTAAAGAATAAAATATTCAAGAAAAACAGAGAAAAAAGCCTATATCCATTATGTCTTGATTAAAAATAGTAAGAGACAAAGTTACCCCCGACATTTCCATCTCACTGTCTGACATAGCTCCACGTATTGAGTGGTGATTTATCCGTTTCTTTCTCTTTGCCTCGTCCCCTATAGTTTCAGAACTGGTACTGACCAAGGTACTTGCCTCAGACACTTCAGAGTCAATACTTAGTCTTTTGTCTCGATTACTCTCAAGGATTGCTTTATTTTTCACTAACTGTCTCATGACATCCTCGCCGGCACTGGGCGATTCTAATTTAGTCTCCGGGTCCATATTGGTTATCACTATATCACAAGTTTGGCCGGCAGCTAGGGAAATCTTAGTAGGATTTCTATTGTGATCAATAGCTGGTTTTTTGGTTAACAAGACAGCACCACCTGTGGTACCACCACCACTGCTTGACATCTCACTAAGACTCTGTATTTCTATATTTTCAAATTCTTCTCCATTAACCAGGACTGGTGAACCTGTTGATATAATTTTAACATGCAAAAACAAATTATCTTAAAGTGATCGGTTTCAATAATGTTTATTTCACAACCAGATTCTTCGAGAGAGAGAGAGAGAGAGAGAGAGAGAGAGAGCCAAATGATCTAAAAATGGTTGGTTCAATAATGTTTATTTCACAATCAGCTTCTTCGAGAGAAGAGAGAGAGAGAGAGAGAGCCAATGATCTAAAAATGAGAGAGAGAGAGAGGAGAGAGAGAGAGAGAGAGATGAGATTTAGAAAAAGCAAATTTAAGTATTACTGTATAGGCAGAAACATTAGCTATAGGAAACTTTCGCGGTTTTGATCTCTGAACTATTTAGCAGCAAGAAATTTTCATGGTTCTTTCCACAGGATCGCGTACAAAGGAAAATAAGAAATTTGAGCTGAGAAGATATATTTGCAGAGTCATCATGAAAATTGTGAATAAGGTTTCCTCCTGAATGATTCTCTTATACAGTATTATCACCTCTCAATCTGACTGAAATCCACTCATTTGAATCACTATCAAGTTCCATAATTTAACCACTACAGAAGCTCAATTGACGTATCGCCGGTCATGCCTTTTATGTTCCGACACTGCCCACCATCACGGTACCAAAGTGGCGCCACGACAACTAATGACGTACTAGTGTCAGTGATGTCAATAAATGGCACATTCAGGTCAAGTTTTCATTCTTTTTGTGTGTAATTCAAGCATGCTGGGCCTTTGTCGGAACATTGTGGGCGTGGCTGGGGATACGTCAATTGGTAGAATGCTGGCTTTGTATGTCAGAGATCATGGGGTCAAACCCAGCTAGGTCTGACCAAGACTTCAAAATTGGCAGTGATGGTTCTTTCCCCAAGCATTTAGAAATGAAAGTAACAGGTTCCTTAAAAAGAGACCTTAAGAACCGACTCCCCCCCCCTCCCCGGTCATGACAAGCATGTCATGTTATAGAACTATAGAACCCTCGAGCCTTGAGCGCACTGCAAAGGTAAAAATTTCTGCCACTTCACCTATAACTGGTGATGTCTTGATATAAGTGAAATATTCTTGACTGCGACATAAAACCCTATTTAATCAATCAATCAATCAATCATAGATAAATAATTGTAAGCATACGTAATGTACAAAACCAGATAATATAAACTAGAACTGTCTCTTGAGAGCCAAATTATATGGCGAAACATTCAATATAATGAAATTCGAATAAATATTTCAAAAAATATATTATTCCCTGACTTGATACAGTTTAGATGATGGAGATGTGACATATTTTTTTTAGTAAGCAGATATGAAATACAAATACATACATATTATTATGAATTAGATATTGATATATCATTACACTAAAACATAATCAGAGATATCTGCTGGAGGTATTTTATACTCTATACATACAGTCCAACCTGCCCTAAAGGCCACCTCTATATAAGGGCCACCTGCTTATAAAGGCCAGTAAAATTGTATCCCAATTGTTTTTTATTCATATTATTTGAAACTGTATACAAAGGCCACCTGCCTTTAAAGGCCATTCTATTGGTTCCCTTGGGTGGCCTTTATAGGCAGGTTTGTCTGTTTATATAGAGTAGTGCCTCTTTTTATGAGGCCCTTATACCCCACTCCCCCATTTATCCCCATCCATCAATGGAAGCCAGGCATTTCATATGTTGAAGATCTAGACATCATTCATCCCATTCCCCATTTTTCTACGTTAGGCAAAATTGCAGAATACTACAAGAAATCTGTGAGCTAATGCTCACTCAGTAAATCCCCAGCTTTCAACATATGTTAGAACACAAACAAAATGTGAAGTAGATGTCTGGCAGACTTAAAATTGTACATTTTTTGCAGAATGGGACCTCATACTGAATTTAAAGTGGCTGTGTTCAGTAGTTGCTGAGAAAACTATTACGAAAGTGTTTGTTTCAGATGAAAAGACAGACGGAAGGACGGAGGTAAGCCAGTATACCACCCCCCCCCCTTTTCTTCTTCCAAGCGGGGTTATAATTAAAGTGTAATTAATTAAAAGATCGTGTAAAAATTGTGTACATAAATTCATACTTTGGGTGAGATGAACTGTAAAAAGTAAGATTTCAAAAAATATTT
This sequence comes from Anadara kagoshimensis, assembly GCA_021292105.1. Taxonomy (NCBI): domain Eukaryota; kingdom Metazoa; phylum Mollusca; class Bivalvia; order Arcoida; family Arcidae; genus Anadara; species Anadara kagoshimensis. Next base: position 13,694,294 of record CM037864.1, read on the forward strand.
GGGAAAAGTAGCTCCAAAAAAAGGGAAAACATTAATGTTTTTTCCAATGGAAAAATGTCCCAATTTCAGCCCTCAATCAAGGGTACAAAGAGCTTTGTTTTTTGGCCCAGCAAATACCTACCTACCTAGTCCTTTTTATGCCCGGGGGCACATAGGGCAAGGACTAGAGTTTTCCACTTTTCTCTATCTTGTGCCATCTTGATGGCCCAGCAAATACCTCTGATTATAACAATCTATTATATGAATATATTTTAGTTAGTATGTTAATAAAATGCATGATAACTCTGAACTTGACCTTTGAACTCTTCATTAATATACAACACATGCAAAATTTAGAATTAAAAAAAGTTGCTTTTAGTAAAACTTGAAGAGTTGTTTTTTTAACATCTTGTTTCCAATTCATGCAATTTTTAGAATTTTAACAAAAAGACTTTATGTAACCCTTTTAACAGAGCAAATTTAAATTCACATCTCGTTAATTACCCGATAACATTGCCACCTCACTTAATATCTTAGTTCCAACGTCCATGTCTTTTTTCTAATAATCTCCCTTGATTTTTGCCCATTGTAAATCTAACTGAAGAAACTCAGTGAATTAGGATCCCCACCAATTAGTACTTTTTGTGATTTGCACTGAAGTTCAAAGGGCCATAACTCCCAGGAAATGAAGAAATCAAAGAAGGTTAATGATATGCACATTTCCTAACATGTTGATGTTTAATACCAAGCATTTTTAAAATACTAACAAGTAGTACTTCATAATTTTGGAGCGTAAATCTGGAAATATGTAGCTGAACAAAGGGAAGGATAGACCTTTAGATTAAATGTCTCCTCTTTCTTCGAAACACTGGGATAACAAATAGTGGCCATGAATAGGGTTCGCCTCTGTACCACATGATCAATACCTCTTAACGTTTGTGCGGAACATTTTGGAAAACGTCGACATCACAAATTCCCGGAATAACGTCGTTTTTACGGGAAAACGTCATATTGTGCGATTCCATGTACATTGGAAACAAGCGTTTCGCAGACACGTTAGAAGGTATCACATGGTACAGCGGCGAACCCCATTGAGGTTTGAAAAACCAGAAGGACACAGCTTCCAATTTAATGTCCCCTCATTTTTTGAAGGCAGGGAAAACAAATGGAGAAGAATCGAGTTTTGAACAGAGAGAAGGAAGAAACTTTGCATTTTTATGCCCCCTTCTTTGAAAGGCCAGGATAACAAACTGGCAATGAATTGAGGTTTGAAAAAAAGAGGAGAACGGAACTTCCAATGTAATGCCCCCCCCCCTCTTTCCGCGGAAGGTGGGAATAACAAAGGGTGGCAATGAATCGAGGATTTATTATATAATAACTGACATGCATCTAATTAATCATGCAAATACTGACCTGACCCCGTGCTATTGCTAGATGTTGATTGGTCAGAGTAGTTTGAGGCACCAGTAGAGGAAGCAGGGTGAGGGCGTTCAGACCAATTACCAGGTGACGAGCATGTATGACCTGTAGCGGAAGGTGTGGAGAATTCTTGACGATGAGCAGGGCCTGCCAACCAATCAAATTACTTAAACCAAATTACATTCAAGCATCGATCATCACAAACAAAACCCGCAAAAAAAAATTATAATAATAATAATGAAAATGAAAATAAATAAATAAATAAATAAATAAATAAATAAATAAAACAAGGACCAAATTTGACCTTCTAACCTGACTTAACCATTTACTACGTAGGTATATCAATAATAATTCAAACAAATTCTATAAAATGAACGATATCACATTTTAATTTTCTAAATTATTCTTTCTTCTGGGTTCCTCTAATTTTCATTTATTTTAATTTCTTTTTTAAACTAATTATATCAATGGAAAAAATCATGATTTCATTAAGTTCTTTTAGTTTTTTTTTTTTTTGTTTTTTTTTTTATTCTCTTCAGGGAATGTGTTTCTTATTCTAGAAATTGTTTTTGCTTGCAGGGTTACATTAAATTAAATTTACAGCTTTACAAAATTTTGTTAATGTATATATTTAGGAAGAAAGTAAATAAGGTCAAAAGAATCAGACAACAGCAACTAAGAACACAAAAGAACACAAATAAAAAAAATAAGGAAGCCAAAGCAGAAAGCTAACTTTTTAATAAAACAAAAAAATATAAAAAGCACCAAAGCTTAAAATGAAACACAGTGTAACTTAATTATGTTTGTATAAAAATTAAAAAAAAAAATAACACCAGTAAAAACAAGTAAGATAACAATATTTATCATAAACTTATCATGTTCAGATATATACTCCCCACAAAAAATTTAAGCATCCCCTATTTAAGGAAGATGAAAGTAGGTTTCAGCAGGGGAAGAAATTCCGTGATATTTTCATAAATAAAACTTTCTTTGACTTTTAGTATTACTATATATTTTACTTAATGATAGGAAAACACAACTTTGTAATCATTTTTTGAAAAAATCTTTGAAATTATGTATTTTAACCAACATTATTAGGTCCTATGCTGCAAAACTGGTTTTAATGGGAAAACACAACTTTGTAACCCTTTTTTGAAAAGTCTTTGAAATTATGCATTTTAATTAACATTGTTAGGTCCTCTGCGGCAAAACTGGTTCTGATCGGAAAACACAACTTTGTAACCATTTTTTGAAAAGTCTTTGAAATTATGCATTTTAATTAACATTATTAGGTCCTCTGCGGCAAAACTGGTTCTGATCAGAAAACACAACTTTGTAACCATTTTTTGAAAAGTCTTTGAAATTATGCATTTTAATTAACATTATTAGGTCCTCTGCGGCAAAACTGGTTCTGATCGGAAAACACAACTTTGTAACCATTTTTTGAAAAATCTTTGAAATTATGTATTTTAACCAACATTATTAGGTCCTCTGCGGCAAAACTGGTTCTGATCAGAAAACACAACTTTGTAACCATTTTTTGAAAAGTCTTTGAAATTATGCATTTTAATTAACATTATTAGGTCCTCTGCGGCAAAACTGGTTCTGATCAGAAAACACAACTTTGTAACCATTTTTTGAAAAGTCTTTGAAATTATGCATTTTAATTAACATTATTAGGTCCTCTGCGGCAAAACTGGTTCTGATCGGAAAACACAACTTTGTAACCATTTTTTGAAAAATCTTTGAAATTATGTATTTTAATTAACATTATTAGGTCCTATGCTGCAAAACTGGTTTTAATGGGAAAACACAACTTTGTAACCCTTTTTTGAAAAGTCTTTGAAATTATGCATTTTAATTAACATTGTTAGGTCCTCTGCGGCAAAACTGGTTCTGATCAGAAAACACAACTTTGTAACCATTTTTTGAAAAGTCTTTGAAATTATGCATTTTAATTAACATTATTAGGTCCTATGCTGCAAAACTGGTTTTAATGGGAAAACACAACTTTATAATCATTTTTTGAAAAATCTTTGAAATTATGTATTTTAACCAACATTATTAGGTCCTATGCTGCAAAACTGGTTTTAATGGGAAAACACAACTTTGTAACCCTTTTTTGAAAAGTCTTTGAAATTATGCATTTTAATGAACATTGTTAGGTCCTCTGCGGCAAAACTGGTTCTGATCGGAAAACACAACTTTGTGACCATTTTTTGAAAAGTCTTTGAAATTATGCATTTTAATTAACATTATTAGGTCCTCTGCGGCAAAACTGGTTCTGTTGTGATGGCTAAACAAAATTTAAAATAAAGTTTACAAATCAATGAGGAAAAGATTATTATTGGGATGTTTTCTTATCATTAAGTAACATATCTAGTGACAATAAAATACAAAATCAGTTTTAAATATGAAAATATTACAAAATTCCTTCCTCTGCTAATGCCTACTTTGATCCCCCTTAAGTCAAATGTTTAAATATGACAAATTCTACAGAACATGTTATTTATTTAAAGGTTCTTGGTACAGGGGTTCAAAATTATGTTTTGTAAAGGAAAGTCCAGCACCTTTTGCCTTCCTTTTTTTTTTTTTTTTTTTTTTTTTTTTTTTTTTTTTTTGGAAGGTCCAACATAAAGTTCTAACAGTCCAATATCAACATTGAAATTGGGTCCATGGTATCATAGAGAAAAAGTAGGAAAAATCATTATCCTGACAAAAACTAGTAGGTTCGTCCAACTTTTACAGTTTAAATATCAAGGGTCCTAATGTAAAATCAGTAGAGTTTGATGTCTGAAGAAAACAAAAGTGGGACAATACCTGGAGAAAGTATTCCATGAGCTATTCACATATTTATATAAAATCAAGATTGCTAGAGATTATAGAATCTTCTTGTTAAAAATATACTTTGAAAAGAAAAATGTTGGTAAGCTTTAAAATTTATTGTGGAGAGTATATATATATATCAATTTTTTGTTTCAAAGGTAAGCATCCCAAACTAATTTCAAGAAAACAAAATTTCACCAAAAATAAATACAAATGGATTGATGTTTACAAACTTATCCAAAAATTTTCAATGAATTTATTAAAAAAAAAATTCAAATTTGGGGAAAAGGCGTAGGTTAATTTGGTTTCCAAGGTAACATAGGATGTACAATGTAAACAGGAAGTACAGCAACGGAAGATAAGATATCAATGCTCATATTTATATACTTATATGGTGTCTAAATATGTAAAGCAATCAACAATGCCCGGTATAACAAGCTATAGTTGAAACCCAATTAATTGCAGACCTCGCGAAATAAAAACTTTCTTCCCTGGACATTGGTTTCGGTAATATAAAATATCTTTCTAAGGCCATAATAAATTAATATCTAGATTTTCATCCAATTTTTTTTTTTCAAAATGGGGGCGGGGGTTTGTTTTTTTCAGAATCTTTCATGCACCCTTATCCTTGAATTTAATATGTTAACAATGGGCATCTGATGGTCAAGTTTTCCACCTACATATTTGTTGTATAATTCCAACAATGTCAAGGTGTCTGGAAGATGGCAGTCATACAAGTTTTTTTTAATCATTTTTAAGCCCGATTTTACAGAGGCTATCATAAATACCATGCTATCAATTAATAGAATAACATTCTACTTTTGTTTTGAAACTTACATCTGCAACTCAATGGGAAACCAGTCAGCTTCTACTTGTTTCCATACCTAAGGCTCATGGAGCACCAGTCAATTTGTCATAGAAGTTGGACTCAAAACCGGAAAACAGTTAACGTCTTTGTATGACTTTATGGCTCATGGAACAAGCCGATTAGTTATAAAAGCTGGAATCCAAACTGGACACAAATTCAAAATCAGAAAATAAAATAAATCCCGATGAGTGTTAAAAATGGAGCGGGCGTGGATGAAAATCTAGGTATTAATTTATTATGGCCTATACCATAATAATAATATTTTATTACATCTAATAAGTTTTTATAAGACAAATTAATAATAATAATTATAATTTAATTGATGTACTGTAAACGTATTTAAATTTGCGTGTTTTTATTTTCGCGGTGTAAGAAATTTAGACATATACGCGTAGTTAAATTTTCGCCTTTTTGAAATATGCACTATAACACAACAAGCATAATATAATTTTCGCTTGGTAATTATTTTTGCACAAAATAAATGACCGCGAAATAAGCGAAATTAGTACACCACCAAAATAAATACGTTTACAGTATTAGATGCTGTTAATCTGGAAATTTTCACATAAACTTGCGAGTGTAATAAGACACAAAAATAGAGCTTTCAAGAATATTGTATTTTTACAACAACAATTGTCCAAGATTAAAAACGCCCACATCTTGTCTGTCCACCAATGTGTACACTATAATTTTGATATAATTTCCTTACATTTGCATGGAGCACCATCCGAGGATGCGATAATAAAAATAAAAGTATTTGAATATCTTGAAATGAAGATTCTTGTAAAAGTTAACTGATGTCAAATTTTTTCAATCTACAGTATTTGCAAAGGATTTTGAATCACGGAGTCTATGCGATTAACCGGGTTTGTTTCCTATAAACTAAAATATAACTCTACCATTTAGCAATACAGACACAATCACCAGTCATATATACACAAGTCTAAATGGTTTTTTGTCGATCAATGTATGAAACCTTTCTTACCTGATTTATCTGAGAAAACAGGCAAAAATACTTATATCAAAAACCTAAATTTTTGGGTTTCTTCAAATTTAATTTAAACAATGAAACCCCACCCCCTGAAGTTTTCGGAAGATAATTAGTTAAACAAATATGATGCATTATAATTTGGCATAAAAACATGGTCAAATTTCTATCAACATAAAAAGGTTTCTTTAATAAAAAAAAAAATTCTCTTCCATTCTATATATGTTTTTTTTTAAAGAAAATGTGAAATATCTATTTTTCATTCTCTTTCTTTCTTTTCTTCTTTTATTTATTTTTCCTTTTGTTTTTGTTGTTTTGTTTTTCTCTCTCTTTATTTATGGAAAATCAAAATGTTTATAGAATGCTGCATCTTAAATTTATTTTATAATTTGACCCAAATCTCAACATTCCCTTAAAAATTCTATGTAAAATCAATTGTCTTTTATTAATTTTACACCAGCTTTACATAAAAATTTTATGCAGAATTTTGAGTAAAGGGAAATTAATTTTTTTTTTTTTTATTGGGATGATTACCTATGAAAAGGAACAGTGGAACTTGTGAAAACTGAATCCTGAATCAGGTGGTCAATCTAGGATTTTTCAAAATGGGTCATTTCAAAGTTAAAAATACCATAAAATCAATATTTTGCATTCATGTAATGTTAAATATGGCCCATTAAAACCTTAGAGCATGGCAAAATATGGCCACCCCCCCACCCCCCCCCCCCCGGCCTTCTTGAATAAAAACAAATCTGTCTCAACTAAACTATTATATATTATATATTGACATCCAATTAACTTTTTAATCAAACCTGCCTAATCCAAACAAGTCCCAGAACAGGTTCAGCTAAGACAGGTTCCACTGTGTAATAACCTCACATAAATATCATAAACGTAACACCAATGAATAAATTATAATGGGCCTCATCAATGCCTCATGTGACTCGCACAAAACATTATTTTTTTCATTGCATAATGTTCCTATCACATCTCAGAGAACAAAATTCTTGACATGTGTTATTCAATATCTAATTTTAAAATAAATTTTCACACAAGAATCCAAAAGAATCATTGGTGAAGCCCATTAAAAAAATCTTAAATATCAAAGTATGTTATGAAAAACTACATGTACCAGTGAATTTATCAATAAATCTAGTGTATTTCAGTTAAGAAGACCATGAACCACTTGTTCAAAGCAAAATGATAAAATTGTTTTCAAAATCTAATGAGTTAATTTGTTAATTCACACCAAGAGATAAAATATGATAAAATTGTTTTCAAAATCTAATGAGTTAATTTGTTAATTCACACCAAGAGATAAAATATGATAAAATTGTTTTCAAAATCTAATGAGTTAATTTGGTAATTCAAACAAGAGATAATTGATCCATGATAAATGAACATGTCAGTAATTTTCTCTATTCATGGTAGACTACTACAACAGCTTAGTTAGTAAAGTGCTTGCTCTGTATGTGGAAGGAAGGTCATGGATTCAAACTCTGGCTGGGATGTGATCAATACTTTAAAACAGGTAGTGATTGTTCTTTTGCCAAGCACTCAGCATTTTGAAATTAAAGTCCCAGAGTCCTTTAAAAAAGACCTTAAAACCAATGATCTGGTCCTAAATACAGTCCCTTTTTTCTAGTGGAAAAAGACCGTCTAGGTCAGAACCAGTGAATAGTTACATAGAAATCTGCTTTTCCTGGTTTCATAACCGATTTTGATTGTTGAATAAATTTAAGAATAACTGCAGCTATATGTTAAAATGAAGATTTTGTTGTAATCTGTGGATTTTTTTTTTTTTTTGGGGGGGGGGGGAAGAGAAAATAAACAACATGTTTTCTAGAATCCTATTTTGTTAAAATCATTTTTTCCCTTTTTTCCAAATTTCAATTTGTGAAAACTTAAAATGCATGTTTCTAAAACCAAAGTTGAAAATTGTAGCGATAATTGAAAATTAGACAAGTCATTCACCACAGGTAAGGAAAAATGTTGATTTCAAATGAAATTTTATTGACATACGTTCATTTATAGGCAAACAACATTGACTTGTCCCTTTGACCTTTGATTTATATATTTCTTATAAACGAGTTAATTTAAGTAATAGGGACCACACGTGTATATTTCGTCTATATGATGTGAACACTAATCATGGACAATGTGTAAATGTATTAACTGCGAATCCTAACACTACCCATGTATGGATCCTTGTGTATGAATATTTCTAATGAAAGGTCAAGGGGCAGGGGTTCAAAATTCCCTGGGTCCGAGGTCCGGGACCTATTGATTTTACCTTGGGACCATTAATATTTAAATTGTAAAAGTCTGCTGAACCTGCCATTTTTACCTTTTTCAATATAATTACATAATTGCACATGGATCTTTCAATGTTGATATTGGACTTTTAAAACTTTATGTGGGACCTGCTAAAAATACAGGCAAAAGGTCCTGGACCTTCTATTACAAAACATAATTTTGAACCCCTTTCAAGGGGACAGGTCAATGTTGTTTGAGTAATCTACAAATTGTGTACAGTTTTTTTTAAATTTATTGTTATACAAAATGTATATGTTTTATTCTGATTAAAAATGATTAAAATGCATACCAAGAGCAGCAACCATATGCTCCTCATGCAAACTGCGAGCTTCTGATTTTTGAGGAGAATCTTCGCTTTTTGAAGATAAGCTTTCATGACTTCCAAAAGGAGAGTTAATCTACAAACAAAGCTTCAATGTTAGTGAGTTAGTCAAACAAGCATTACTTCAAAACAGCATTACCAATCAAACATCATTCATAATTAGTTACTGTTAGTTTCACTGTGTTTGTAAGTGTATTTTGAATTATGTTGGGTTTGTTTTCAGTTACTCTTACCCTGATGCATGAGTGGCTTACTGATTACAGGGCCTTTCGCCTCTAGGGTGGAATACCACCCATGACAGATCCTAATGTGAAAAAGTTTTCAGTTCACTTGTCGAAGGCCTTTGGGCACTCCAGTTTTCTCCACCAGAACTGACCACCTTGATATATGTGAAAGAATCTTGACTGGGACATAAAACACTCCATTCCACTTACTTGAGCCTATTTGTAACAGAAGACTATAAATCTACTATGGACTTTTCCCGAGGGCACTGTTCTCCTATAGTGTTGTCTGGAGAGGTATAGTGACCGACCGATAGGCATTCCTGAGGGAGAGGTCCATAATAGATTTAGTACATCACATGTCTTTGTTTTCAAAGAATTAGTTTTCAAACAAATTATTTACTTTATTCAACATTATGAAAACGTCTCAATCCCTGACAGATGGCAGTCATCAAACTTTTGGTATAAATTTCATTCTCCTTGGTTCGGAAATTTGTATAAAAATCACACAAAATATTGTTGATTTGGTCGATCTCCATAGAGCCAAACTCACCATTAATATTTCTGGCTCTGAGAAATTCATTTAAAATATTAAAAGAATACTTTGTGGACTGCTTTGTGTTTTTGCTTGTAAATAAGTCATCTGAATTTATATTCGTAAATCGGGCGTCGTCGGATGCCATTTTGTATTTGACGACAACAATAAACAGCGCCACCTAGACAAAGGGAAGTAACTTTGTGTTGCCTGCGGGGTCACGCGAGGCACTATACTTGGATGTTGGGGGCTATACCGAGGTATAGTCCCACTGCTATGCGTTGTCAAGGACAGATGATTTCTACATAAAATAGTATTCATGTAGTTATCCAATGATTATTCAACAAATTAACATGTGATGTACCAATAATTGTGCATCCTGAATTACAACAGAACAGTTCTGTGTACAGTGAAAAATGTTGCTGCAATTGGGATTTTGAATCCCAGCAGCTGTTACATTGTCATTTCAACAGAGGTATTCTCTGGAAATACAGTGTATTGGATTCAAGTATATTTACGCACGTAAGTGAACAATACCAAACTTTCAAATTTGTTATGAAAATTTTCCAAAATATGCTGTTACAAACACAGGAATATTAACAGTAATATTAGCTAATACATTCTCCATATGTAAGTAGACTTCAACTACACACCATTGGTTTTACATACATGCTTGCACAAACACAAACTGACTGACAAAATGTAATTTTTACCAGCGTACCATGTAATACCCAATAACATTTGTGCAGAACTGTCATTTTCAATGGATATGAAATCACATTACTTGGCATTTTCCATAAATTTGACAATAACTTGGGAATGATTGATCGGCTAAATAGGGTTTTATATCCCATTCAAGAATATTTTGCTGATATTGAGATGTCACCAACTATAGTTAATTGTTTGAATGACTGGGTTTTACGCCCAGTAAAAATATTTTGCTTATATCGAGATGTCACCAACTATAGGGTAAATTTTTTACCTTTGCTGTGCACTCTGGGCAACATGCAGGAAAGGTTCTTAAGCATTCCATGCCTACCCAGACATGAATTAGTTATTCAGGTCTATTCTACCACCATGACTTTCATTTCTTAATGATGAGTGCTTGACAAAAAACAGTCACCATATAATTTTAAATTTTGGTCAGACCCGACAAGAACCTCGATCTCGATCTTGATATTCTTGGAAATAACGACAGAATAGTTTTTCCATAACCAATGGAAACAAACAAGTTTGCACAAAGATCGACAGGTATCACATGGTACAAGGATGAATCTTGTTCATGAAAATGATTATTTCATGTCATAAAACATACACGACCATTAATTAATAACATGCATTCATTCCATTCAATAGGTTTATATATATAAATCACCATCTCAAATTAATACCAGGATATTCTCATGAATTAATTAAACAATGAATTCAAGTCGTTTTAAGACACGTAATGTAATAACTATTGAAACCTAAGCATACTAACAAAGGGCAATAACTCTTTAAATATGCAAAATAGAGTTATGGTTCTTGTGCACTGCACTTCTTCTGATTGAGCTCTATTTGCCAATGAAGTTTCATGTTGATATGTCTAAAAGGTTTTGAGGTATGCTCCAGACAAAATTATGATAGACAAACACATTAATGCATGCAACCGAACTCCATATAACATGTATAAGGGCCACCTGTCCATAAAGGCCACTTTTACTGGTTCCCTTGGATGGCCATTAGAGACAGGTTTGACTGTACATATAATTGAGGTATCGCCAGCTATGCCCCCTATGTTCCGACACTAGCTGCCATCACGGTACCAAAACAACGACACGACAACTAATGACAAACTAGTATCAGTGACGTCATTAAATGGCACAATTCAGACTGAGTTTTCATTCTTTTTGTGTTTACCAGTTATTCAAGCATGCTGGCCCTTTGTTGGAACAATGTGGGCGTGGCCGGCAATTCACTGATGACCTTTTACACATTGGTGTAGGTATATGAATTACCTCCCTTAATGACCCTTTTACACATTGGTGTAGGTATAAGAATTACCTCCCTTAATGACCTTTTTACACATTTGTGTAGGTATATGAATTACCTCCCTTAATGACCCTTTTACACATTGGTGTAGGTATATGAACTACCTCCCTTAATGACCCTTTTACACATTGGTGTAGGTATATGAATTACCTCCCTTAATGACCTTTTACACATTGGTGTAGGTATATGAATTACCTCCCTTAATGACCTTTTTACACATTGGTGTAGGTATATGAATTACCTCCCTTACCTCTGGTGTAATACTGGTTTCACTATGGCTGTTTCTGGCTGTCCCTTGTACAACATCTTTGGACATGTAGTGTGTGTGTATGATTTCTAACACCATGTAAGCACTAGCCATGCCACCCAGACCATGATTTTGGAATGTGTGTTCTAGTCCATGTACAATGGCTTTTATCAGGGTCATAACTCCTTTAAATGTCTGTTTTGTCAGGCACTAAAACATAAATTATAACTATTATTATTAAAAGACCAATAATGGATTAAAACCTGCTCTACCTGGGGATTTCCATGTATGACTTTACAACTGATATTTCACAGACTGTTAATTTTATAAAAAAAAAAAAAACATTAAAGATCACAAAAATAAGAAGGTGCATATCATTGATGTGTGTCAAATGCATGCAAATTTTTTTAATTCATTTTGAGAAAAAGTCAACAATGGAGAGCCAAGCAAATATTAAACCTGTTTCATGTTAATGCAGATAAAAATATAACTGTCAGTGAAGCTGCATAGGTTTTATCATTTCATCATAAGAATCTCAGATCATGATCGGCTTCAAGTTAGGATGATTCCACAAAATAAATCTGATAAACTAACAATCACAGGTTCTGATCACAAATAACATCTGTAAATAATATCAGAAAAATCAAAATCTTCCATAACTGCATGAATGTTCCATGTTAGCAGGTTCCACTGTAATATCAGAATTTTTTTTCAGATGAGCCAAAGCCCAGGACTGTTTGATACAGAAAATCAAAGCTCGCAATTTTTTTTTTTTTTTTTGTCAATTCCAGAGTTTGATTAAGGCCAGAATCAAAGAAGAAAGAAACAAATTAATATGCATCGTTTCTATTGGCAGTTAGAGGGTAGGTATTTTCGACAGTATTTACAATACATTTCCGCACTGTCATCATCATTGATGACCCATGGAAATTTGTCAACCCACGGCTGTTGAAACAATCAGACACACTTCTCCTTATCATATTTGGTGGCTTTAATGCCTTGTGACTTTCTTTTCTCGCCACTGAAAGCCCAATGTAGTCTGCTGTTGGATGAGAATCAAATATTAAACAGCTACATCATTGGACATGACTGAACATTTGATTATAAGCGCATTAAGTATCTAGATTTTTCTTTATCAACAGAACCTACAAGCAGCCTACCTAACAGCTAGCATTTCTTACCAGCACTGTGACGATCAAGAATGAATGTAAACAACAACAGGGCAACGTGACTACAGATGGTTTATTATAATATTTTGAAAACACAAGGCGACAGAAATAAAATTCATTCGTCTTTTGTGTAATTGAAAATAAGTGAAATTTTTGGCAAGTCTTGCTTGCTAAATTTCTTGTCCCAGGCATTCGGTTTGAAGAATTTTCAACCCCTAAATATGCGTATATAATTTCATATTTGCAGTTTTGATCTTGTAAATTATTTCACCGAAACATTTCAGTTTCAGCTGTAGTGAAAGTTTATCAAAAGATATAAGAAAATTTCATTGAGAAGATATATTTGTGGTACAAAAGTCACCGAAAATCGCAAATATTTTTTCCATGTTAATGTTTCTTCTTATGCAGTATAACAGAAAAAAAACTCACTATGTCCTCAATATGTGTTGTGTCATCACCAAGTTTTTTATCCAGATTTTTATTCAAACGACTGACAACAAAATTACGGTAATTTTCATCTTCCATCAATTTCCGTATTCGACTCAATTTTAACCAGCTTACTCCCTGTCCATCCATAACGCCATTGAGAATTTCTTTCAAAAACTGCTGATTTTCACTAAAATAAAGATGAAATGGATATCTGTCAACATGAGATGTAATGATAAGTGTGTGTGTGTGTGTGTGTGTGAGTGCACATATACATGTGTGCTTTGAGTATCATGAGGTTCAAATTTTTACTACTCCCCAAGAGGCTGTCTCTTAAGAGCCAAATACTCGACCCCAGTAACGTGACCAAGTTGTTAATCTTGCCTTGACTATTAAACCTAAATTTGACACATTGTCTCATGTTTGTTCACACTTGTGGAAGATATTTACAGCCATTGTGTGTGTGTGTGTGGTGTGTGTGTGTGTGTGTGTGTGTGTGTGTGTGTGCGAGAGGGTGAGAGAGAGAGAGAGAGAGCACATGCTAGTGTTACTTACCTGTCTGTCTGATGCACTCCTGGAGAGAGAGAGAGACTGAGAGACAGAGCACATGCTAGTGTTACTTACCTGTCTGATGCACTCCTGGAGAGAGAGAGAGAGAGAGAGAGAGAGAGAGACGGCAAGCATGTGTGAGTGTTACTTACCTTTTAGATGCACCCCTGGAGAGAAAGAGAGAGAGAGGGGGAGAGAGAGACGGCAAGCATGTGAGTGTTACTTACCTGTTTGATGCACCCCTAGAGAGAGAGAGAGAGAGAGAAAAAGCATGTGTGAGTGTTACTTACCTGTTTGATGCACCCCTAGAGAGAAAGAGAGAGAGAGAGAAAAAGCATGTGTGAGTATTACTTACCTGTTAGATGCACCCCTGGATTCGACACTGGCTTGTTTATGCAGTTCCTTTTGTTTCCTAGTTGTAGCATGCTTTACTAGACCTGATTTCTCAACCAAAGCTTTACGGTTCCCTGAAAAGATAATTAAAATAAATAAATTTAATTAATTGTAGTAACGCATAATGACAAACACGACATATCCTGTCATTACTAATCCATACACTGTCACATCATTTGTTTTCATGATGACCAGTTCCATAATGTGCAATTTTTGTGGTTTTTAGAAAAAAATCATTTTTGTGGCACAATATGTGGTGCAAAATTTCAAGATGTGGTTACTGTTAAATGTTTACTGATTTGCTGACTTGTAATTTCGTGGATCAATTCGATTTTTAAATCGAATGCCGATTTATATTTATATATTATATTAAATGTTTACTGATTCGCTGACATGTCATTTCGTGGATTCAATTTTTCAGAGGGGCTGATTTTCAAAAACATAAGTATTATGCACTATACAATCTATATTGCTGCATCTATGTTATGTTCAATATGGCCCACTAAGGCCTCAACAATGGGGTCATTTGGCTAAATATAAAGTTGAGTTGAGAAATGGTGTTTAACGTCTCAGTCAATAATATTTCACTTATATTGAGACATTGCCAGCTATAGGCAAAGGTGCAGAAGAAAGGGTTCTTTATTGTAACATGCCTTCTGTGACACTGGACCTCCTTTATTTTGAGTTCTCATCTGTTAAAAACCGTGACTTCCATTTCGTAATGCCGAGTACTTGGTAAAAGAACAGTCACTACCCACTTTCAAGTCTTGTAACAAACCCGGTCGAGGTTCTAACCCACTTACCCATGACCTTCCACTTATGGAGCTAACACTCTACCAACTGAGCTACCACAGTGGTGACTAAATATGGGATCTATAGATCTTCTAGAAAGAAAACTGAGCGAGTACCATTAAAACTTACCAAGAGCTGCAAATGGTTTTTGAGGTTCAGATGTAAATTGATTTGGCATACTGTTTAGACTTACTAAGAGCTGCAAATGATTTTTGAGGTTCAGGTGTAAATTGATTTGGTGTACTGTTTAGACTTACTAAGAACTGCAAATGGTTTTTGAGGTTCAGGTGTAAATTGATGTGGTGTACTGTTTAGACTTACTAAGAGCTGCAAATGATGTCTGAGGTTCAGGTGTAAATTGATGTGGTGTACTGTTTTGACTTACTAAGAGCTGCAAATAGTTTTTTGATGTTTAGGTGTAAATTGATGTGGTGTACTGTTTAAACTTACTAAGAGCTGCAAATGGTGTCTGAGGTTCAGGTGTAAATTGATGTGGTGTACTGTTTAGACTTACTAAGAGCTGCAAATAGTTTTTGAGGTTCAGGTGTAAATTGATGTGGTGTGCTGTTTAAACTTACCAAGAGCTGCAAATGGCATCTGATGTTTAGGTGTAAATTGATGTGTACTGTTTAGACTTACCAAGAGCTGCAAATGGTTTTTGAGGTTCAGGTGTAAATTGATGTGGTGTGCTGTTTAGACTTACTTAAAGCTGCAAATGGTTTTTGAGGTTCAGGTGTAAATTGATGTGGTGTACTGTTTAGACTTACTAAAAGCTGCAAATGGTTTTTGAGGTTCAGGTGTAAATTGATGTGGTTTACTGTTTAAACTTACCAAGAGCTGCAAATGGTTTTTGAGGTTCAGGTATAAATTGATGTGGTGTACTGTTTAAACTTACCAAGCGCTGCAAATGGTTTTTGAGGTTTAGGTGTAAACTGATGTGACTTACCAAGTGCTGCAAATGGTTTTTGAGGTTAAGGTGTAAACTGATGTGACTTACCAAGAGGTGCAAATGGTTTTTGAGGTTTAGTTGTAAACTGATGTGACTTACCAAGAGGTGCAAATGGTTTTTGAGGTTAAGGTGTAAACTGATGTGACTTACCAAGAGGTGCAAATGGTTTTTGAGGTTTAGTTGTAAACTGATGTGACTTACCAAGAGGTGCAAATGGTTTTTGAGGTTAAGGTGTAAACTGATGTGACTTACCAAGAGGTGTAAATGGTTTTTGAGGTTTAGGTGTAAACTGATGTGACTTACCAAGAGGTGCAAATGGTTTTTGAGGTTTAGGTGTAAACTGATGTGACTTACCAAGAGGTGTTAATGGTTTTTGAGGTTTAGTTGTAAACTGATGTGACTTACCAAGAGCTGCAAATGGTTTTTGAGGTTTAGGTGTAAACTGATGTGACTTACCAAGAGGTGCAAATGGTTTTTGAGGTTTAGGTGTAAACTGATGTGACTTACCAAGAGGTGCACATGGTTTTTGAGGATTAGGTGTAACTGATGTGACTTACCAAGAGGTGCAAATGGTTTTTGAGGTTTAGGTGTAAACTGATGTGACTTACCAAGAGGTGTAAATGGTTTTTGAGGTTTAGGTGTAAACTGATGTGACTTACCAAGAGGTGCAAATGGTTTTTGAGGTTTAGGTGTAAACTGATGTGACTTACCAAGAGGTGTTAATGGTTTTTGAGGTTTAGTTGTAAACTGATGTGACTTACCAAGAGGTGCAAATGGTTTTTGAGGTTTAGGTGTAAACTGATGTGACTTACCAAGAGGTGCAAATGGTTTTTGAGGTTTAGGTGTAAACTGATGTGACTTACCAAGAGGTGCAAATGGTTTTTGAGGATTAGGTGTAACTGATGTGACTTACCAAGAGGTGCAAATGGTTTTTGAGGTTTAGGTGTAAACTGATGTGACTTACCAAGAGGTGCAAATGGCTTTTGAGGTTTAGGTGTAAACTGATGTGGACTTTTAGAACCAGTTCCTGTAGCAAATAATAGATCATTACCCTTTAATTACTGTAAACAACTAGGATACATAGGCAAGCAACATTGACCTGTCCTCTTGACCTTTGACCTTAATATTTAGCACAGACCAAGGACCAGTTGTTCAAATCTTGATTAGTTTAATCAGTTGATACGGTAAGTCAAAATTTGAATTTTGCATCATTTCAAATATTTTGCGAAATTAAAGTTTAACATGTTATAAATGGATATAATTTCACATTTTATGTTGAATTGTACCGATATTTAAAATTTGTGTTAACAATTGATTAAACTAGTCAGGCTTCAAACAACTGGCACCAGCGCATCTATGTATCAGTGTTTACTTTGTTTATGAATTTCAAACACATACTGTGAAGATATTTTATTTCCCGTGTATTTATTTTCGAGGTACCCGTAAATAAAATTCAGAAATATCTGCGTAGTTAAATTTTCGTGTTTTTTTTTTAAATAAGCACTACACTACAACACAATTAGCATAATACAATTTTCGCTAGGAATAAATTTTCACACAAAACAAACGACCGCAAAATAAGTGAAAATTAGTTCACTGCGAACATTACTACATTTTAAAGTATTGGAATGTAGAATCAATGGTCGAGGTCTAAAGACAGTAAGGAAAATGTTAACCCAGTTAGATGCTATAGGTAAGCGTTTGTGTGTCATACATGTCATTTGTCATGTCACACAAGCTGTGAATCTTTACATTATGTACTGAGTGGATAGGCCCTGGGTGGAATGAATATTTGTTCTAAAGGTCAAGCTGACAGGTCAATGTTGTTTGCCTGTATATATATATATATATATATATATATATATATATTATATATATTATATATATATATTAATCATGAATAAATGTTTAAAAAAACAAAACATACATGTACTGAAAACAATATATGTATAATATAAACATGAGAACTCAATTAAATAAACCGAAAACAAAGAAATATATATATATATATATATATATATATATATCGCTCTTGGGTAAAAGTGCACAAACAGCAAATACAGATTCCTGAATAGATAAAGTTAAGCGAACACTTAGATAATTGCGGGAAAAAGAATTTTTTTATATTCCCCTTTTATAAATTATTTACAGACAATGCAATTGAAAGAAAAGAAAAAGAAAAATATTTCATTAGAACTCTAAAGCCGAAACTAAACAGTCTAACATAATTACCTCCCTTAATAATGACGTCATCGTATTGTTTTATTGTCCTATTGTCTTAATGACGTCATCACTAGTTACTTTGTTACTATGTAATGAATGTTACTATGTAAAGCGTCTGAAGATGAAATGAAAGTGCTAATGCTTTACAAAATCATGTTGTACTTATTTATTTTATTATATTCTACCGGACACTGAGAAACTAACTTTTTCTTTATATATACAAATATATATATATATATATGTATATATGTCAAAATTTACAATCAAAATTAGATATGAAAAAGTGAAAACATTTATTTCTACATAACTTGCAAGCCAATGCCCTTTGTCAGTCATTTTGAATGATAACAGTATGAAATAAAAAACAAATATTATGTAACCATGGCAACAACCAGCCAACAAAACCTAAAAAATGAAAACCAGTACATGAAATCATGACAAATACAAAATTATTGAATTGAAATGTTTCAAAAGTTATATGTACTTATTTTTAGCTACTGTATAAAAAGAAATATTCATGGGGAAAAATATTCAAGATTTTTATGGTGACTCTTGTACAGCGAATATGTGAAAAATTCTTAATTCTCTTGGTACGCTTTCCCTACAGTCGAAAACCGTGTAAATTATTTCTGTGAAATATTTTAGAAGGTCAAAACTGTGAAATTTTTCTACCGCTAATGTTTCTTCTTATACAGTATGTGAAGAAAAAAATATTTTTGTCGCCAAACAAGAGTAAAATTTTCACATAAACTCAATATTTGTTTTAATTTTCTCCAAATGACATATAACGCATGTACTTTAATGTTGAAATAATATGGACCTTATTGACAAAAATATCTGTACAGTACAGTACAGTATGATACCATCTTACATTAAAGAGTACAATACCACAACCATCATGCAGAAGAATACAACTCATGATTACCCATATAAATTAGATGTCATTAGCGTTCAGGGACGGACAGAGGGACTGACAGATGGACGGACGGTCTGACTGACTTAATAATTGATTGATTGATTGATTGATTTGATTGATTGACTGATTGACAGACTGACTAACTGACTAAATGATTGATTGATTGCTTGATTAATTGACTGACTGAAAGATTGACTAAAAGATTAACTGATTGATTGATTGAAAGACTGACTGATTGGTTGGTTGACTTAATTAGGTTATTGGTTGAATGACTGAATAATTGACTGATTGATTAACGGATTGATTGACTGAATGGAGTTATTGATCGATTGACTGGTTGACTGAATGGAGTTTTAACTCAGAGTAAACAATGTTTAACTTTAATCAAGACATCAATAAAATGACAGAATTTTTCATCTTCGCAGTGCACTCAGGGTAATGTCCAGGGAGTGCTCTTTTACATGCCATGTCTGCATCAGGGTTCATACAGCCATTGCCAATAAAAATTTAATGACTTTTCCATGACTTTTCCAGGATATTTTCATCTTTTTCCAGTACAGGTGGCAAGATTAACCATGCGTTTACGATATGAATCACATTAGATGGAAGTTTACATTCGATTGTAAACTACAAGTCGGGCGCGGAAACAGACAAAACCGGATTTCACCATTTCACGTCTTTGGTTTTTTTTTGGACCAAACTGTATCTCATGAAGTCAGAAACAGTTGTATAATATTTATTTTGCTTTAGTTTCAGATTAAATCGAAGTTTTTTTAAATTAAAATTCAAAATTCCATGACTTTTCCATGACATGTTACAACATTCCATAACTTTCCAAGGCAAAATCTCAATTCCATGACTTTTCAAGACAGAAGTCAAATTCCATGACTTTTCAAGTTCTGTGCGAACCCTGTGCATTGACACAGAGCATTGGTTTTTAGGGTCTTGATCCATGACAATCAGTAGTAAATGCCCAGTTCTTGGCAAAAGAATAGTCACTATCAGTTTTCAAGTCTAAGTTTGAATCTAGACCTCCACATATGGAGCAAGTCCACTACCAACTGAGCTACCATAGTGGTGCTTTTGGGGTTAGACACTATTTTCATTATCAGATAGTCTTTAGGATTACCCAATTTTATACAGCCCTGTATGTAAATCTGTAATTTGAAAAAAATGGGTTTATTTTGTGTTCACTGGTGTGCTCATTTCATGAAATGGGTTGCTTGATTTAAAGGCATGTAATATGATTCTTAAAAATGCAATACAGCTAAACAATAAAAAATATAGTGACTACAATTGCTCCATTACCATAAAAAAAATTACATCAGTATAAACCATTATAATCCCATGCATTTTATATCTAAGTTAAATTTTGTCTCAACAGACAACAAATGATGATGAACCATCACAATAGCTCAGTTGAGCTAAATAACTCATTATAATCCCATGCATTTTATATTTAAGTTAAATTTTGTCTCAACGGACAACATATGAATTGTCACAATAGATCCGGTGAGCTAAGATAAGATAACAAATACTATGTTCCTGCAAACAAGTGTCATCTTGCGGCAAATCCATCCCATAAAGACTAAAGTTATCTAAAATCTAAAATCAAAACAAAAACAGAAGTACCAAAGGCTCTGACACATTACCCTAAAATATATGCAAACCCATTAAACCCTAACTGGAAAGATATCTAAAAACCCATGCAGGATTAGAAAACTCCGCTCCTCAAATATGAACTTCAAATCATTATTACCAGGATCTGAGCGTTGTTCTAATTTCTCATCATCTTCATCTTCTTCATCAGTTGCTAGCTGGTCATCTGAAGCTAGTTGGTATAAAATTTACCAAGTTACTGGAATAGCTGAACTTTCAAGGGAAATAACTCTTTCAATATCTTAGCTTTTAAGGGACATAACTCATTGAACATTTTAACTTTCAAAGGAATATAACTCGGAATATTTTAACTTTCAATTGACATTACTCTCATGTACTTGCTCTTCCAATGAATCTAAAGAAATCTGCTGTGATTTTTTAAAGTTAGCTTTTTAAGCTTCAGATTTTTTTCCACATGAAATGGCGATATTTCTCATAGGGTACCTATTTTTGCAATCAATCTTGGATATATGTTCTGCCTTTTCAAAGTAAGCTACTTTTTGTGACCTTAATTCAGAATTTTTCAATTCAACTTTGAAAAAAAATGAATTCAGGTGACCTCTTTGGGTACCTATTCTTACCATTAATCATAAGAATGCTGTGGGTTTTTTTTTTCAAAGTCAACTATTTTTGGGACCTTAATCCAATATTTCTTTCTTCAGATTTTTTTCCACATGAAATATGCAAGATTTGGAGAAGAGATACATTGCATGAATCAGAACAATGTCCTCAATTCTGTAAAAAGCTTTTTTTAGACTTACAATTTTGACCGAGATGTAAAACAAATCCCTTTTACATAGCCACTCATTAAAAAAAGCCAACACGGTTGTGTTTATGAGCTTTTGTCATTGGCAAATATTGAGCATTTTGTTTAAGACAATATTCAAACCTGAGATTTGAAACTTGCCACGATTTAT
Source organism: Anadara kagoshimensis (assembly GCA_021292105.1). NCBI lineage: Eukaryota > Metazoa > Mollusca > Bivalvia > Arcoida > Arcidae > Anadara > Anadara kagoshimensis. The sequence goes on from CM037864.1 coordinate 13,716,039, forward strand.
TTAACCATTGAAATGTCTAGAAATGGTGTTTATAGTGCTATAACTTCCATTACCGTGCAAAGCAAATTGAATGATGCGCCATAAAGTGTGTTATGTTATGATTGGTTTGCTTTGCACTGCAATGGAAGTTATAGCACTATAAATGCCATATCTACATAGTTCATTGTTATATTTACCATTTAAAAAAAAAATCTTATTTTGATTTTTAAATCTCGAAATAAATTGAGATACACTGTTGTATATGACATGCATTTCCTATTGTTGAAGCAGCCAATCTCTGACGTCACCCATATAGGCAAAGCATATAGGCCTATAATTACATTTGGCCTCAAACAGAGTTTCATATTATGAAACATCACAAATGTAAATATTTCTTGCTTTGTGACAAACTTTCACTGATTTTAACAACATTTTTAATATTGTACAATGTATATCACAAAAACAACAATAGGTGGCCATATATTTTACATTTACAAGCCATGCTTGATAGTTTTATCTTAACTGTGAAATCGTTTATTTCTGTGGTGTTCAGTTTTCGTGGTGTCCAATTTTTATAGTTCCAAAAAAAATGTGGTGTCCCATTTTTGTGATTCTAAGAAAAATACAATTCCATGGGGGTGGTAAATTGACGGATATTGGCCAAGCCCACAATTTTCCGATAAAGGCCCAGTATGCTTGAATTACACGCTAAAAGAATTAAAACTCTGCCTGAATTGTGATATTTAAAGACGTCACTGACACAAGAACGTCATTAGTTGCTGTGGTACTGCTTTGGAACCTTGATGGCGGCCAGTGTGGGAACATAAAAGGCGTGGACGGCGATACGTCAATTAAGTTTAGTAATTTTATGATGTATACTATTGTATATTACTGTTGCCTTGTAAATTTGTGAATAAAGATGTCATTGGAAAAAACAGAAAATGAGGATACCAGGAGAAATTAATGATTTCACAATATTTACTGTAAACTAAGTCTACGTGAATCTACAAGTGTATCTTTTTATATTAATAAAAGAAATAGCTGAAAGTTTGACAGTAGTATATATCATACTAAATATTTGATAAATTTATAGTGCGATTTCATTTGTGAAAAGATAAGAAAACATTCTGTTCAATTTTCAATAGCCTAAATGCTAAATAGCCATGCTTACTCAGAAGCTGGACAGTGTAAAATAATTCATATTATTGTCTTTGCATTGTGGACAGTTTACAGACTAAGTATAATGAGTTAAATCTGAAAAAAAAAATCACCATACACTGTACATTAAACTGGTTGACAGTAACACAAACCCTATCATCTGTGACTATATATACAGGTAGCAAGTCTGAAAATTCTATAGAGGTTCTTGGATTTAAAATGTTGGGGTCTAAAATCAATAAGTGTCACACATCTTATACAAATCCACAAAGATTTCTTTTTAAAATCAATAAAGGAAGAAAAAAAAGCCAAATCTAAAACTAATTTCCTGAAAATTTTTTTAACAAATAAAAAAATGATGCAAATTTGAAACAATTTTCAAAGGTTTTTTCAATAAAGGAAGAAAGATCCAAATCTGAAGCAATGTCCAGAGTTAATTTTTTTTTTTTCGGTGAGATAAAAAAGCCAAATAAAAAAATTTTCCAAGACATTTTTTTAACAAAGGATCAAAAGATCCAAATATGAAACAAATTTCCCTTAGTTTTTATTAACAAAAGAAGAGAGCAAAATGTGAAACAATTTCCCATGGTCAACATCCACTCCAGGGTCAAATTTGAAACAAATTCTCAAGATTTTTATTTTTAAAAGGTGGGGGTGGGTGTCACAGGTGATAAGTGATTGTATTCTATCTGATGAAATCACAGGGTTAAAAACAACATAACATACCAAAAAACTCAGACATCGTACTTGAGGCTGACTGTGCCATATCTGTTAACTCATGACTTATATGTGAAATTAACGAAGATGGTGTGTTTGATCTGTCCGGCGTATTATCACCAGGCTGTCCACTCTGAAAATAGAATCAAAGTATTGAAGGTATTGAACCCATGTCATCTGCCAACCACAGAGAAAAGTGATTGAATTAGGGCATTGAAATTTTCCTGTATAATTAGATGGCCATGAGGTGTGTTCATTAATATAACTTTATTTAAAGACATTACAATTTTGCAGTAAAGTTGGCCTTGAGGTATGTTCAACAATACTTATGCTTTCCGAAGCACTTGTGCAAGAACATTTTGGTCCATTGAATGGTAGCTATCTGGTTAATCTAATTCATCCAGATGCTTAATCAGGTTATCTCTCTTAGATTTGGGCATTGACAAATGCTAATATTGGTAATCTACACACAAGTTTTAATTGATTTTATCATTCATAGGCAACCCCCCCCCCCCCCAACCTAGTTTGCGGGGGTTATAATACCTATAAGCCATAATGACTTTTAAAGTTAGATTAGCCATCCAAAGATAAAGTGTTAACCAGTGTTGGAACAAACACTGTACAGTTCCTACCTTCAATCCTAAATTTGGCTTAATGTGTATTCCCTGTGTACCACCACTACCACCACCTGGGACTGCTGGACCTGGCGGTCTAGTTGCCATGCTATCAGACATATGTGGTGGATTTGGTCTGATCTGGCTGGCACCAACATTGAAGGGCTGTTCTCCAGATTGTTGTATTTTAGGCGACAGGGGTTTTTCATAATCTTCAAAAGCAGAATTAATACTTCTTGTCAAGGGCTGTAAGGCTGGTCGTTTTGGTAATTCAGGTGTACTTCCGGTTGAACCTATACTCTCTGATCTGCTGAAGTTAGAGCTGCAATAATTGTCAAAAAAATAATAACTTTATCACATTTATATTCTAAATACAGAATTTTTAAGAGACGGTTGAGTGAAGTATTGGAGTTTACACCCTTGTCAAGATTCTTTTTACTTACCGGTATACCAAGGCCATTCATTCTGGGATGGTGAAGAAAACTGGAACACCTGTGAGAAAACCACCAACCTAGGCTTTCTCTTAAGTGGGATTTGATGCTAAGAATTGAGAGGCACTGACTGTGATACATAAGCAAAAACTTCAGACTACTCAATGATTTTGTCCAAAATTTTTATTTACCGTACTTTTAAAACATAGGGAAAAGTAAATTGACAGATTTAAGTTGAGGAAAATCTCTGTTAAGAAAGATTTTTACATGTCATGCACATTATCACTATCCATTTGTACCATCTAAGGAATGTTTGTGATAGAGGCCGGGCTGTCAGTTCAAAATTGGTAGAGGAAACCAGAGTGACTAACTTTCCCACACTAGGATCTGTGCCAACTGGGATACTGACCTAACCAGAGAGACCAAAGGACATAACCACCAACCTTTAGCAAGTGAACTGACAACTTTCCCGCACTAGGATTTGTGCCAACAGGGATTCTGACCTTGGCAGTGAAGTGATGTGATTGTTAAGTGCAAGCTTGAGACCATAGGGATTTTTCTGGCTTTTATTTTGGGAAAGGGACCTGTGATTAGAATTGGGAAAAATTAACCAACAAATCAACATTTTAAAAAAGAAAGGAAAGTCTCTTTGATTTACTCATTTTGACATCTTTTAATAATACAATTGTAATCAGTGGAAAACAAGGGATTTTGTATATTTTTCCCCTGATTTCTATGTAGAATCAATTTGGGGATTTTTAACTACAAAATTGGGGAAAAAGTGCACTTTTTGTCATTACGAATAGATACGTCTACCAGACCCTGTGAGTGGCCAGAAAAATTCCTGGACCACTCAACCGAAGAGCCCTCCCCCACCCCATCCCACCCCTGCTATATCACAACACATGGTACATACCTAGCTAATGATCTACTGGTTGGTGTCACATTACCAGAATCATACTTATATAACTCTGTAGATACCTAAAACACAATCAAATACAAAGAGCATAACTTAACATCCAAATTGAGTTAAAATTGCTCAATCAGAAATACATGTATTGTGAAATGATTCATTTTTTCGGTGATCCAATTTTAGTTTTTAGTTGTTTTCTTGAGCAAGCCTTACCCATGAATTAATGAGTTATAGAAATATTGTATATTACAAATAGACTATAAATGGTCACCAAAAACCACGAATTTACATCCTCGCGAAATGGTATGTTTTCTTAGAAACCACAAAAATTGAGACACCACGAAAATAAATGATGTCTCAGTGCGAAAACAACCACTGCAGTAGCTCAGTTGGTAGAGTGCTCGCTCCGTATGTGGGAGGTCATAGGTTCGATCCCTGGCCGGGTCTGACCCAAGACGTGAAAGTGGGTAGTGACTGTTCTTTCTCCAAGCACTCGGCATTACGAAATAAAAGTCACGGTTCTTTCGGATGAGAACTTAAAATAAACGGGGACCTGTGTCACGGTGGGCTTGGCAGGTTAAAGAACCCTGCTGTATAATGCCATCAGCGCAACGCACAGGCAAATTTCTGCACCTTCGCCTATAGCTGGTGACGTTTCGATATAGGTGAAATATTCTTGACTGGGACATTAAACACCATTACTATACTCAACTCCAGTGCGCAAACATACATAAACATCAGTTATTACTGAAAAGGGATGCCATTTCAAAAGCGACCCCAACTGGAAAAATCTATGTTTTCCCAACCATGTGCCAATGACACATCTACTCCACCCAAAGACTGTCCCTGTGAAGTTTCATAAAGCTTGGCTGAATAATTTTTGAGAAAAACTGGGGACAAACTGTTGGAGAAAACACTTTATTATACCTCATTAGAAAAATATGATACTATCTGTAATTTAATTGGATCGTTGGATCATGTGATCAGGGTGGAGAAAACATCATGTATCCTTCTGAAAACATCATATCCCACCTCTTCGGAACACACCATGACGTCACAATGATATGACGTCATCGATGGAAAATCAGTCACGACGTTCTAGCATTTGCCTTTGATGAGTTCCGATAGGAGAAAAAACAATGAATCGGAGAAGGACTGATGTTTTCAGGCTGTCTTTATTAAAATTGTTTTCTTTCTTTCTGTCTTTCTTATTACAATGGTTATCTTTTGGTATAATAAACAATTTATTGCCTTTTTTGAGGGAGATATGAACATTTGTTCACTTTTAACAAGTAACATTTCCCTCGGGCAACTTGTTGCGGGTGAACAAATGTTCATATCTCCCTCACTCAAAGGCAATAAATGTATAATATACCACTATATATACATTACTTCTCACAATGTATTGCATAAGACATTATTGCAACTTCATCTACATGATCTAGAGAGCTGGTGGCCTCTTAATATAGATGAAATAATCTTGACTCAACATTTATTTATTAATTTTTATACTTATGGTTTGTAACTTCACCTAAAAACCTGGTAACCTCCTGATATATGTGAAATAATCTTGACTCGCTCACTCACAAAATCATTATATTTTAACTAAGTTTTATACTTCACTGAAATGATAACTAACTTTATTTTCAATTTTAGCTCGTGTTGCCTCAGTGTGTTGCCCTGGCAACTCTCTGCTGCTATAAGTAGGACTTGACGATTCTGAACTACTTATGTCACTCTCCGGCATTGAAAATGCCGAGTCACTGGTTGTGATGGGCGTCTCTGGATAAAAGAATTTGTCTGGCGGCGAATACACTGTTGCCTCGTCAAACTGCTAATACCTGATTCTCTGGCATAAAACCTAAAGTCAACAAAAATAAATAAGATTTTCAATAAATACTGTAAATGTATTTTAATGTGTAAAAATTTTAGCACAACAGGGCTCAAAGTGACTTTTTGATTCTAGGAGCCAGGCTGGCTCCTTATATGAAAATATTAGGCGCCAATTAACACTTTTAAGCGCCAATTGAGACTTTTAGCAGTTTTGGCACCGGCAATAAAATTAATGTGATTTTATCCTAAAAATAATCTAAAAATGCATTGTATACTGTATAATATCAAATATTTATTATCAATCAATCATCAGGGAATGGATATATTGCCTGCTTATGTAAAACACAAATCGAAAAAAGGAATCTGCCATGATTCATAATATTGAACCTCCTGAAGAACAGTCGCCAAATTGGTGACTTATGAGTAAAATTTGGTCGCCAATGGAAAAATTTGGTCGCCATGGCTCCTAATTTAGTTGCAACTTTGAGCCCTGCACAATAAATAGTTTGGGTATCTTCATGTGGACTTTCTAGCACAAAATCTAAACAAGAGGCCCATGGGCCTTAACGCTCACCTGAGGAAGAGTACATATCTTATGCAGAGGTTCAATGGTCAATGACATTAATAAAAGAGAATATCAAAATTTTCAGTAGTAAGGGCCAATAATATGCAAGTATTTTTGCAAATTAATTATAATAATTATTATATAAGTATGCTATATATAAACATATTTAAAGTCTAGCTACAATATATTATTTATAAACAGCTAAAATCTGTATATTAAAATGTGCATTAGGCCAATATCTACAATATTCCAATATACATGCCTATACAAAGAGTTTATAGTTTTTAAGATAATTAACCATTTAAGTATTTGTTTGCATCTATGACCTTGACCTTTGAACCTATGAACTTCATTCATATCAAAATGATTGTTGTGCAAATGCCTACAATATTCCAATATACATGCCTATACAAAAAGTTTATAGTTTTTGAGATAATTAACCATTTAAGTATTCGTTTGCATCTATGACCTTGACCTTTGAACCTATGACCTTCATTCATATATCAAAATGATCGTTAGGCCAATACGTACCTTATTCCATTATACATGCCTATACAAAAAGTTTATAGTTTTTGAGATAATTAACCATTTAAGTATTCATTTGCATCTATGACCTTGACCTTTGAACCTATGACCTTCATTCATATATCAAAATGATCGATAGGCCAATACCTACAATATTCTAATATACATGCCTATACAAAAAGTTTATAGTTTCTGAGATAATTAACCATTTAAGTATTAGTTTGCATCTATGACCTTGACCTTTGAACCTATGAACTTCATTCATATATCAAAATGATCGTTGTGCAAATGCCTACAATATTCTAATAAACATGCCTATACAAAAAGTTTATAGTTTTTGAGATAATTAACCATTTAAATATTTGTTTGCAGCTATGACCTTGACCTTTGAACCTATGACCTTCATTCATATCAAAAAATCGTTAGGCCAATATCTACAAGATTCCAATATACATGCCTATACAAAAAGTTTATAGTTTTTGAGATAATGAACCATTTAAGTATTCGTTTGTGTCTATGACCTTGACCTTTGAACCTATGACCTTCATTCATATATCAAAATGATCATTAGGCCAATACCTACAATATTCTAATATACATGCCTATACAAAAAGTTTATAGTTTTTGAGATAATTAACCATTTCAGTACTTGTTTACATCTGCGACCTTGACCTTTGAACCCATGACCTTTATTCATATATCAAAATGATCATTGTGCCATTACCTACAATATTCTGATATACATGCCTATACAAAAAATTTATAGTTTTGCAGATAATTAACTATTTTGGTATTCTTGGACATCTGTGACCTTGACCTTTGAACCCATGACCCTGATCTATGTATCAAAATGATCGTCCTGTCAATACCTACAAATAACTGAAAATCCTATGCCATTATCACAAGAAATGTTAATCAAAGTACTGAAGGTACTGAAGCATCAGCTAAACTGAGCAATTTGATAAAAAAATGTGCACTTGAAACTGAGATTTGTCTAATTAATCAGTAACAAATGAAAATCATGCAAATAATAGATACTGTGATCGGGAAGCTTTTAACTGCAAGTCTGCTTTTTATGCAAGTTGTTAGGTTCTAACATATAGATATGTTACAATGGTCAAAATGGACATGTCACGCAATGTTTATCAATTGAGTAAACTAAGTAATTCGCATAAATATAAATTTTCAATTTTTGAAAAACCAAGAGAGAAAAATTGTATTCACCCGACCCCAAATCTGAGTGAAATATCTCAAGCGTAACGGAAAAAAGTCCAGAGAAACCATCATTTTGATAAAATCCACAAACTGAAAGGGGCATAACTCCACTAAAACGCAGTTGACTGGAAGAAAACCCAAACTGGATCTGTAATCACCACCATCATCATCATTATCACTTCTCATATCACATTTTGATCATCAAAATGAAGATATCATCATCATCATCATCATCATTAGCAGCAGCAGTAGAACCCATGCCATGACAATCACCACCACCATTATAAAAATCATTTTCAGAAATCCTCATGTTACATATTGTTACATCATTAATATGGTCACATCTCATCATAGCTCTTTGTGTCACATAATCATCATCATTATCAGCAGCAGCAGTACTGAATGTCATCATCATCATGTCACATCATCATCAGCATGAAGACATTGGCTTTGTCATCATCATCATCCTGAATAATTATCATCATCGACAGCAGCAGAACTGAATGTCATCACCACCACCATCATCATCATCATCATCATACGGCAGTGCTCAGCAGTACTGAATGTCATCATTGCCACCATCATCATCATCAGTAGCAACAGAACTCATGTCACCATCATAATCATCATCATAGTTCGTCAAGTCACATTGTCATCATCACCATCATCATTCATAGCAGCAGAGCTTATTTTCATCACCACCATCACTATCATCTTCTTCATCACGATTATCATTATCATCATCGGCATCAACAGAACTCATGTCATCACCATCATCAGCATCATTATCATATCTCCTCGTGTTACATCATCAACATGGTGACATCATCATCATATCTCCTCATGTCACATCATCATCATCATCATCATATCTCCTCATGTCATATCATCATCATCATGGTGACATCATCATCATCATCATCGGCAGCAGCAGAACTGAATGTCATCATCATCATTATTATTGGCATCATCTTCACCAGATCATCATGCCACATCATCATCGACATAGTGTCATCATCACAAAAAAAACTTTCACCATGACCAGCTATTTCCCTTGACTTGCAATTGACAGATTAACCATTGTTGAAGTCATTAATTTTATTCATTGAATTCACAATTAATTTGAAGAAAAAATAAAAATAAAAATAAAACCTTTGTTTTAGAAATAATTTAAATGTATTTAAAATTATTGTTGAATATATATAAATTGTCCAATGAGCTTCAAAAGCCTGAATTGGTATAAACCATCCTGACACAATAAGCTAATAATCTGTACCTCCCAATTACAGAAGTTGTCCAGGCAACTGTCTCTTTCAAAAAAAGTTTGTTGACAAGAATTGTGTACAAAAGGGGGAAATATTTCTGAATACGATTAATTGAAAATTAATTGATTATTATTTAGACAACTAAAATGTTACAATAAAATTACTTTGAATTTAAGAGAAACTGTAAGAGGAGTTGAGTTCACAAAGTAGGTACCCCCATTCTAATACTTGCTAAAAAGTGACTAAGTTTCAAAGTCTGGAAAGATGGAGAAAAAATCTTGAAATATTTCCATAAAGTCAGGTGCACATCTTCAATATATATAAACATTCTGTGAAGTTTCAAGGCTTTTGGTTGAAAACTGTAAGAGGAGTTGAGTTCACAAAGTAGGTACCCCATTCTAATACTTGCTAAAAAGTGACTAAGTTTTAAAGTCTGGAAAAATGGGGAAAAATCTTGAAATATTTCCATAAAGTCAGGTCACATCCTCAATATTATATTAACATTCTGTGAAGTTTCAAGGTTTTTGGTTGAAATCTGTAAGAGGAGTTGAGTTCACAAAGTAGGTACCCCCATTCAAATACTTGCTAAAAAGTGACTAAGTTTCAAAGTCTTGAAAAATGGGGAAAAAATCTTGAAATATTTCCATAAAGTCAGGTGCACATCCTCAATATATATAGAAAAATTCTGTGAAGTTTCAAGGTTTTTGGTTGAAAACTGTAAGAGGAGTTGAGTTCACAAGATTGGTACCCTATTTTCCCCGCCCTTAGTTTCTGTTCTACTTCACCAACGGTGCTCTAGAAATCGGAAGAACTTAAGAAAGCACAATAACTGTTTTGTTTTTTGCATGCCCAGTGGTCACATCATATTTGTTCATTTTATGTGAAATAAAGTAATGTGGCTTCATGAAAAGAAATTAAAGGTTGTAAAAACCATGGATTAAACTACTGACAACAACTTTAATCGGATATCCACTGTAAAAACGATCTAATAAGGACTTGTAACAAGGTAAATAAATTTTATCTAAACATTTTAAAACATCGTTTTTTTTCCAGTTTTGTTTAGATTTTGTTCTTTCTTGCGATTTATTTTGTTGATTCAAAATAAACAACTGGAAAATGTATTTAAATGAACATTGATGATGAAATTGTCTGTCTTCGGAGACATATGGTGAGAAGTGGAGTGTGTGCGGAAGATCGGAAGTATTTGCAGAGATTCGAGAATAAAGCATGCCGTTTTTATATTAAACTGATAACTGAAAAGGACAGGGTGTCATGATCATTTTAAAAGGGGCAAGGGTGTACTGGACTAAAAAGGTCAGTCACTACGCTATGTGAATACATTTGAGCAGGGGCATCGGGTGTCAAATGCAGGCATGCCCCCAAACACATGGCTAATTTGCATACGAACTACGGTATTGATATCCTACACAACTTCACGAGTCACAAACGATTTATCAACATAGTCAATAACTTGTAAATAAACTTCTTCTTTCAGTTTCGTGTCACATTTTTGGGATTAATCTTTGATTTCTACTTTTTTGTTTTGCATAATTTCGCCACCGGCAAACTGACAGGAATGAATATTAATACCCAATGAAAGCGGCAAAATCCTCGTGACGTTATGATGAATATTAATGAACCAGGTCGGGATATCCCAAACACGAAATATTACTGACAATCAATTTTCATAAATATATATAATTTATCATCAAATGTGATCCATGTTTAAAGTTATTTAACTTAAAAATTGTTTAATGAGCATACTTTGTGTTTATTTATCGATGTCACTTTGCGTAAATTAAAAAAATCCAATATGGCGGCGACTGTGTACACTGTAGGTCAAAAAGAGGAACGTCGGCGCGAACTGACAAGATCGTCATTTTTGTTGGGTTTCCGAGGGGCGTATACTTTATGGTTTTTATCTTAAAATTATCATACAAAAGTGAAGAATCAAAATATATCCAGCAAAAACAATTACGGACTAATACGCGTATGAATATATTTCAGATCGGCACATGTGTCCATGATGAAACATTGCTTTCGTAACTTTCCGGGAGACCCAATCACTCAGATTAGAGTTTATACATACCTGGGATACCGTACATGGAAATTCCCGTAATTTCAGTCGAAACGAAGGATTTGATTGGCTGTCAAGGTGAAATGAGAGCGGTGCTAAATACGAAAAAATCCAACGATCGCTATAAAGCATTCAGCATGGCTGATGCTTTAAAAAAATAGCATTTTTTATCAAAGGTCAAAAACTGGGACATGACCTTGACCTTCGACCTTGACATCAATTGGAAGAAAATTGCAAGACAACATCAACAGTGAAAACTCCATACAATTATCTTCAGCCGTTATGAAGTTATAACAATAAATGTCTCATTTTAAAAATTACGTAATTTTACACAAAAAACGCGTAACCTATTTTTCGTCTAATTTTCATGAAAAACACAATTTTAATGTTCCTAGGTATGCTGAATCCAAATATCCAATCAAAATTTGCCTGCACCTTTTGGTTTCAGAGAAGAAGATTTTTTTGTCTTTTTGCTATTTTTAGTAACAGCGGCCATCTTGTTGGGCGTGGCCAAACCCCGAACACAATTTTGAAAGGCTGTTACCCAGGTATGATAATCACCAAGTTTCATCAAATATGGCCCAGTAGTTTTGGAGGAGAAGATTAAAATGTAAAGTTTACACACGACGCACGACGCACGACGGACGACGGACTATGGCTCAGGTGAGCTAAAAAGTCAACAAAACCAATATGATTTTCATTAAGTACTGTCAATGTATTTTACTGTGTACCAATTTTAGCGCATTTTATATTTTGAATAATTTCATGCGGACTAGATCTAGTGTAAATCTCATGGACCTCCTTTTGTAAAAGGATTCAATGATTATTGTCTGCATGAAAATGAACTTGATTTTGTGGGGAAAAAAAGAGACAGATATAGCCACTAATGTTTTTATAAAAACTTCCAATATGCAAAATTGAAAAGATAAACAAATAGAGTTTTTATAGAAATTTCCAATATTCTTAATCAAAAAAAAAATAGCCAATAGAATTTTTATAAAAATTTTCCGATATGTTAAATTGGCAAATGACAGCATGTCACTACCCCCTGATTACTATGTGAAATTTTTTTTTTTCATCAATTTAAAATATAATTGTTAAAAAAAACTTTGAAATAAACTTCCAAGAATCAAAGAAAAGCATGATTTATTCATAAAGTTACTGTGACAAATTTAGTGTCATGCAATAATTTCAAACAAGAGGCCCATGGGCCTTGACGCTCACCTGAGGAAGAGTACATATCTTATGCAGAGGTTCAATGGTCAATGACATTAATAAAAGAGAATATCAAATTTTCAGCAGTAAGGGCCAATAATATGCAAGTATTTTTGCAAATTAATTATAATAATTATTATATAAGTATGCTATATATAACATATTTAAAGTCTAGCTACAATATATTACTTATAAATAGCTACAACATCTGTATATTAAAATGTGCATTAGGCCAATACCTACAATATTCCAATATACATGGCTATACAAAGAGTTTATAGTTTTTGAGATAATTTACCATTTAAGTATTCGTTTGCATCTATGACCTTTACCTTTGAACCTATGACCTTCATTCATATATCAAAATGATTGTTGTGCAAATGCCTACAATATTCCAATATACATGCCTATACAAAAAGTTTATAGTTTTTGAGATAATTAACAATTTAAGCATTTGTTCGTGTCTATGACCTTGACCTTTGAACCTATGACCTTCATTCATATATCAAAATGATTGTTAGGCCAATACGTACCTTATTCCAATATACATGCCTTTACAAAAAGTTTATAGTTTGAGATAATTAACCATTTAAGTATTCATTTGCATCTATGACCTTGACCTTTGAACCTATGACCTTCATTCATATATCAAAATGATCAATAGGCCAATACCTACAATATTCTAATATACATGCCTATACAAAAAGTTTATAGTTTTTGAGAAAATTAACCATTTAAATATTCGTTCACAGCTATGACCTTGACCTTTGAACCTATGACCTTCATTCATATATCAAAATGATCATTAGGCCAATACCTACAATATTCCAATATACATGCCTATACAAAAAGTTTATAGTTTTGAGATAATTAACCATTTAAGTATTTGTTCAATTCTATGACCTTGACCTTTGAACCTATGACCTTCATTCATATATCAACATGATCATTAGGCCAATACCTACAATATTCCAATATACATGCCTATACAAAAAGTTTATAGTTTTTGAGATAATTAACCATTTAAGTATTTTTTCGGGTCTATGACCTAGACCTTTGAACCTATGACCTTCATTCATATATCAAAATGATCGTTAGGCCAATACCTACAATATTCCAATATACATGACTATACAAAAAGTTTATAGTTTTTGAGATAATTAACCATTTCAGTACTTGTTTACATCTGTGACCTTGACCTTTGAACCCATGACCTTTATTTATATCTCAAAATGACCATTGTGCCATTACCTACAATATTCTGATATACATGCCTATACAAAAAATTCATAGTTTTGCAGATAGTTAACTATTTTGGTATTCTTGGACATCTGTGACCTTGACCTTTGAACCCATGACCCTGATCTATGTATCAAAATGATCGTCATGCCAATACCTACAAATAACTGAGAATCCTGCGCCATTATCACAAGAAATGTTAAAAAAATAGCATTTTTTATCAAAGGTCAAAAACTGGGACATGACCTTGACCTTCGACCTTGACATCAATTGGAAGAAAATTGCAAGACAAGATCAACAGTGAAAACTCCATACAATTATCTTCAGTCGTTATGAAGTTATAACAATAAATGTCTCATTTTAAAAATTACGTAATTTTACGCAAAAAACGCGTAACCTATTTTTCGTTCAATTTTCATGAAAAACACAATTTTAATGTCCCCAGGTATGCTGAATCCAAATATCCAATCAAAATTTGCCTGCACCTTTTGGTTTCAGAGGAAAAGATTTTTTTGTCTTTTTGCTATTTTTAGTAACAGCAGCCATCTTGTTGGGCGTGGCCAAACCCCGAACACAATTTTGAAAGGCTGTTACCCAGGCATCATAATCACCAAGTTTTATCAAATATGGCCCAGTAGTTTTGGAGGAGAAGATTAAAATGTAAAGTTTACACACGACGCACGACAGACGACGGACGACGCACGACGGACGGTGATAGATTGCAATAGCTCATCTGAGCCTTTGGCTCAGGTGAGCTAAAAATTAAATACCTGAAAATTTCAATTTAAACAAGAGGCCCATGGGCCTTAACGCTCACCTGAGGAAGAGTACATATCTTATGCAGAGGTTCAATGGTCAATGACATTAATAAAAGAGAATAGCAAATTAATTATAATAATTATTATATAAGTATGCTATATATAACATATTTAAAGTCTAGCTACAATATATTATTTATAAACAGCTAAAACATCTGTATATTAAAATGTGCATTATGCCAATACCTACAATATTCCAATATACATGCCTATACAAAGAGTTTATAGTTTCTAAGATAATTAACCATTTAAGTATTCGTTCGCATCTATGACCTTGACCTTTGAACCTATGACCTTCATTCATATATCAAAATGATAGTTAGGCAAATATCTACAATATTCCAATATACATGCCTATACAAAAAGTTATAGTTTTTGAGATAATTAACCGTTTAAGTATTCATTTGCATCTATGACCTTGACCTATTGAACCTATGACCTTCATTCATATATCAAAATGATCATTAGGCCAATACCTACAATATTCTAATATACATGCCTATACAAAAAATTTATAGTTTCTGAGATAATTAACCATTTAAGTATTAGTTTGCATCTATGACCTTGACCTTTGAACCTATGAACTTCATTCATATATCAAAATGATCGTTGTGCAAATGCCTACGATATTCTAATATACATGCCTATACAAAAAGTTAATAGTTTTTGAGATAATTAACCATTTAAATATTCATTCGCAGCTATGACCTTGACCTTTGAACCTATGACCTTCATTCATATATAAAAATAATCGTTAGGCCAATATCTACAATATTCCAATATACATGCCTATACAAAGAAGTTATAGTTTTTGAGATAATTAACCATTTAAGTATTCGTTTAATTCTATGACCTTGACCTTTGAACCTATGACCTTCATTCATATATCAAAATGATCGTTAGGCCAATACCTACAATATTCCTATATACATGCCTATACAAAAAGTTTATAGTTTTTGAGATAATTAACCATTTAAATATTTGTTTGTGTCTATGACCTTGACCTTTAAACCTATGACCTTCATTTATATATCAAAATGATCGTTAGGCCAATACCTACAATATTCTAATATACAAGCCTATACAAAAAGTTATTAGTTTTTGAGATAATTAACCATTTAAATATTCATTCGCAGCTATGACCTTGACCTTTGAACCTATGACCTTCATTCATATATCAAAATAATCGTTAGGCCAATATCTACAATATTCCAATGTACATGCCTATACAAAAAATTTATAGTTTTTGAGATAATTAACCATTTAAGTATTCGTTTAATTCTATGACCTTGACCTTTGAACCTATGACCTTCATTCATATATCAAAATGATTGTTAGGCCAATACCTACAATATTCCTATATACATGCCTATACAAAAAGTTTATAGTTTTTGAGATAATTTACCATTTAAATATTTGTTTGTGTCTATGACCTTGACCTTTGAACCTATGACCTTCATCCATATATCAAAATGATCGTTAGGCCAATACCTACAATATTCTAATATACATGCCTATACAAAAAGTTTATAGTTTTTGAGATAATTAACCATTTCAGTACTTGTTTACATCTGTGACCTTGACCTTTGAACCCATGACCTTTATTCATATATCAAAATGACCATTGTGCCATTACCTACAATATTCTGATATACATGCCTATACAAAAAATTCATAGTTTTGCAGATAATTAACTATTTTGGTATTCTTGGACATCTGTGACCTTGACCTTTGAACCCATGACCCTGATCTATGTATCAAAATGATCGTCATGTCAATACCTACAAATAACTGAAAATCCTACGCCATTATCACAAGAAATGTTAAAAAAATAGCATTTTTTATCAAAGGTCAAAAACTGGGACATGACCTTGACCTTCGACCTTGACATCAATTGGAAGAAAATTGCAAGACAAGATCAACAGTGAAAACTCCATACAATTATCTTTAGCCATTATGAAGTTATAACAATAAATGTCTCATTTTAAAAATTACGTAACTTTACGCAAAAAACGCGTAACCTATTTTTCGTCTAATTTTCATGAAAAACACAATTTTGATGTTCCCAGGTATGCTGAATCCAAATATCCAATTAAAATTTGCCTGCACCTTTTGGTTTCAGAGAAGAAGATTTTTTTGTCTTTTTGCTATTTTTAGTAACAGCGGCCATCTTGTTGGGCATGGCCAAACCCCGAACACAATTTTGAAAGGCTGTTACCTAGGCATGATAGTCATTAAGTTTCATCAAATATGGCCCAGTAGTTTTGGAGGAGAAGATTAAAATGTAAAGTTTATACACGACGGACGACGCACGACGGACGACGCAACGACGGACGACGCACGATGATAGATTGCAATAGCTCATCTGAGCCAAAGCTCAGGTGAGCTAAAAAGTGTAAAATATCACATTTTGTCTGTAATGCTTAGTTCCATTTATAATAAATGATTTTAAAAAAAAATAAGTCATGCAAAATATGATTTTTGAATCTTTGGAATTTTTCAAAATATGTGACTGTAATGTTTCCACTCACAATAAATAATCTTAAAAATTAGTCATGCAAAATTTTGTTTTTGAATATTTTGAATTTTTTATCAATATTTGAGTACATGTTTTTTTTCCAGATTAACTAAAATCATTTTAATAAAAAAAAATTAGGCAATTGTTTTTCCTTCAAATTCAATATTGAAACTATCACTTTTGATCAAATTAAAGTTTTCAAAAATTAATTTTGTTCTTATAGTCTGTCAGCGTTATTTTGGCAGAATGTTTATAAACACAGGTGAGTATTTTCTACACAAATGTGTATTAAAACACTGTTATTGTATCCGTATATTCATGCCTTCATGCGTTCATTTCAAAACCACCTTTATATATCATTCCTATTTACAATAAAATAGACTCTTCCATGTTTATAAACACTGCCAAAATATCGCTGATGGACTATATCAAATACATTTATCATGTACATAAACAAATTCCATTGCCATGCACTATGCATTATACTTATAAAAATAGAAAAATGCAATTATGACGCTGTTCCCGACAACAGCTTGCAATCAGAGTTGAATGACATCAGAAAATTGCTTTAAGACTTAACACAAAAGTAAACAACTGATGAAATATCGTTTATCTCCTAAAAATTCAATTACAGTATAAAGATGTCAAGTGAAGGCATTCAATGTTTAAAAACACGTAAGTATGTGACTTATGTGTAACAGTGTGTGTAGCATATGTGTACACATACGGCGAGAGAAGATAAATAAAAATCGTTTACGAAGTCCAAGATATCCCGCAACTATAGAACAGAGAAATAGAAAAAATAAATTTCTCATTTAACAAAAAGTAAAATAGAAAAGAAAAGAAATTTGTAAGTTCCAGAGTTCATACTGCAAACAGCACACAAACTCAAGGACTTCTCAAGGACTTTTCTAGGACTATTGATTATTTTTCAAGCACTCAGAAATCAGCATATTTGACAATCAAATTTATCCATACATCTGATAAGCTCTGGTCTTTGTAGTCACATTATTTAGAGAGGGAGGCGGTTTCTTAAAAATATCTTCAACTGCATTCCACATGTTCCAGGAGCACTGGTAGGTCAGACAAAAAACTAGGGATGGACAGACAGACAGACAAACCAAAGGATATACAGACAGATAGATGGACAGATGAACACTGTTTCTAGAACCAAGTGAATAACAAGTATACTGTAGATTGGGAAATTTTCACATCATCTAATTTTCACGTGAACGCACTTTAATATTTATTCGGGTCTTTTCATTTTCGCGTGATCGCGACACTGTAGTAATAATTTTAATTACTGCTTATTTTTCGCGGAACTTTTTTTCGCGACTTGTTTCACTGGTAAATTTATGCCAAAATAAAACGATGGCGAAAATTTCCCAATTTACAGTAATGTAAATGTCCAATTCCAATATAAACAAGTAATATGAGCAAGCTATCTGTCTATTATTCCAAAGCAAGCAGTCAAATATTTCACCACATTAGATACCAAGCCATGCTTCTTCAATTATGTTATATAACTATAAATGTCCCTCCATGGCCATTCATTTTTTTTTGTTCCATACCCACCCTATTTTTAATATTTCTTAATGTACTAGTCAGTGGAACTATATTTTACCATGAAGAAACAGGAATAATGTCTGAATTAAACTTTCCTTTGTTTTTTAGCATATGGTGAAGAAAACTGGTGTGGCCGCAGAAAACCACCAATCTTTGGCAAGCGAACTGGCAAACTTTCTCACGCTAGAGTCTGCCAGAGACGGATATTAACCTAGGAGGTGAGATGATTGAAATCTGTGAATGGGCCACTGAGGCCTTTAGTTCCTGGAAAGAAATGAATTTTAAGATATTCGAAAACTGTTAAACAGATAAGCAAGGTGAAAGAGTAATCAAGCAGGGTTACCGGTCAGATTTTGAAACTACGGCCCCCTAATTAAGGGACATCATCCCCCAAGTATTTGAAAGACAAATATCATATTCATTTTAAAACAAATAGCAGTTGACAAGCAATAGCATTAATGAAATGGATCTTCAAAGCATGTAGCACCATGAGGTATAATGAAAAAATATATATATACATCGTAGTTTAAGTTTAAGCCGTCAGATTCACTAGATGGGACATTATAAGAAAGTGTTATTGTGAATATAAAAGAAGCAGGCGGTTGGTGATACTCACATCATCAGGTGTGAACCACCTGAGAGAGGGATATTTTAATGAATATTAGGCCTTTTTAGGCTCATTTTAAGCTACTCAGTGCATCACTATTACGTCATAATAAGGATATAAATAAGCAGGCTGTGGGGATACTCACATGTTGTAACACAAATGGGAGGCGAATATTTAGTTGTTTTTTGGCCTCATTTTATGGAAAAATTTCAGTGAACCACTAGTGGGACATTATTAGGAGGTGTTACTGTGTATATAAAGAAGCAGACTGGGGATACTCACATACATGTAGCATGACTCAGATGGGAGGGTAATATTTGGTTGTTTTTTTGGCATCATTTTAAGGAAAATTTCAGTCTACCACTAGTGGGGCATTATTTGGAGGTGTTATTGTGTATATAAAGAAGCAGGCTGTAGGAATACTCACATAGCATGAATCAGATGGGAGGGGAATATTTAGTTGTTTTCAGCACCATTTTATGGACAAATTTCAGTGCTACACTGATGGGCATCATAAGGAGGTGTTATTGTGTATATAAAGAGCAGGCTGTAGGAATACTCACATAGCATGAATCAGATGGGAGGGGAATATTTAGTTGTTTTCAGCACCATTTTATGGACAAATTTCAGTGCTACACTGATGGGGCATCATAAGGAGGTGTTACTGTGTATATAAAGAAGCAGGCTGTAGGAATACTCACATAGCATGAATCAGATGGGAGGGGAATATTTAGTTGTTTTCAGCACCATTTTATGGACAAATTTCAGTGCTACACTGATGGGGCATCATAAGGAGGTGTTACTGTGTATATAAAGAAGCAGGCTGTAGGAATACTCACATAGCATGAATCAGATGGGAGGGGAATATTTAGTTGTTTTCAGCACCATTTTATGGACAAATTTCAGTGCTACACTGATGGGGCATCATAAGGAGGTGTTACTGTGTATATAAAGAAGCAGGCTGTAGGAATACTCACATAGCATGAATCAGATGGGAGGGGAATATTTAGTTGTTTTCAGCACCATTTTATGGACAAATTTCAGTGCTACACTGATGGGGCATCATAAGGAGGTGTTACTGTGTATATAAGAAGCAGGCTGTAGGAATACTCACATAGCATGAATCAGATGGGAGGGAATATTTAGTTGTTTTCAGCACCATTTTATGGACAAATTTCAGTGCTACACTGATGGGGCATCATAAGGAGGTGTTACTGTGTATATAAGAAGCAGGCTGTAGGAATACTCACATAGCATGAATCAGATGGTAGGGGAATATTTGGTTGTTTTTCGGCATCATTTTAAGAACAAATTTCAGTGCACCACTGATGGGACGTTATTAGGAGGTGTTATTGTGTATATAAAGAAGCAGGCTGTAGGAATACTCACATAGCATGAATCAGATGGTAGGGGAATATTTGGTTGTTTTTCAGCATCATTTTAAAAACAAATTTCAGTGCACCACTGATGGGGCCTTATTAGGAGGTGTTATTGTGTATATAAAGAAGCAGGCTGTTGGAATACTCACATGGCGTGTCACCATCTATCTCACTGTTTACCATATCTGTAACAAAGTCACTAAGAGATGAATATGATGAACTAGTGCTTTCTGCCCCATCACTATCACTGCCACTCTCGTCTGCAAAAATGCAAATAATGTTACTTCAAATATTAACATGAATATTTACCTAAATAGCTTTAAGACTGTACAGCTGTTTTTTAAAACAACATCCGAAAGACGGCTGCATGGTTTTTTTTTGTTTTTGTTTTTTTATTATTATTATTATTTTTTTTAATTTCTCATTGTTTTTTTTACGATTGATTGATTGATTGATTGATTGATTGATTGATTGAATGAATGGAGTTTTACGTCCCCCTGTCAAGAATATTTCACTTATATTGAAATGTCACCAGCTACTTTTATAAAATGTCAACCAAAATCTTTAAGTTGGTGTAGTACGGCATAATAAACTGATAAACATCATTTCTTTTGAGAATTGGATCATAAGTACATGTAGGATTTGACAGAATTGAACCCGAACCTAGCATGTGAGATATTCCATGATCTCCGCCACCCGAACCCCCCATCCTGAAAATAAATGAGTGCAAGAAAGGATGCAGTAACTAATTAATTAATGTATAGCGAGTAGTGAAATAATTTCAAAATACAATCAAATTCAGTGAATTAGGATCCCCCGCCAGCAGGTTCTTTTTTTTGTGATTTGCACTTATGTTCAAAGGACAATGCAATAGCTTTCAGGAAAATGAGCTAACCAACTCAGGTTAAGGATATGCACATCTCCTATAAATGTTGATGCTTTGTACCAAGTTTCATGAAAAAGTGCTTCATAGTTTTGAAAAAATTTGGGCAGACAATAATTTCAGACGGACAGAAGTACAGTAGAAAAGATGGACAGGAACTCAAATTTAATATCCCCGCTTTTTTCGAAAGGCGAGGGATAATAAAAATGACTTCAATATTCATTATTGCATATATAAAGTGTAAATTTCTCATATCTCAATGTAAAGTCAATAATTACAAGTACCTGTTGGATTCTCATCGCTCGGAATTTCTACAACTGAGGTGACAGCTTGTCCGAGGAGGAGTTTTCATCGTAAACTTTGAACTCAATGGACTGTAACTGGTGTGCGTACCATTTAGGTTTATCACCAATTAACAAAGGATCAAATACAGAAGTCTGTACCCGTAAAAATACCACATTCCGTGGACTAAGTGACCACTCCGCAAAAAACTCAACTGCCTGAAAAACAAGAGAGAAAGAGAGCATATTAAAACAGTAACACTGAAGTACAGAATGGCATTGCGTGGAGTGGAGGGGAGATGAGTGGGGCAATATTGTTTTATGTCAAAATCAAGATTTTTGAATATATTGAGGTGGTCAGTTCAGGGATGGTTTGGGAGGAGGGGGCTGGAGGGGGCTGGAAGGGGCCAGAGTGTCCAGAGAAGACTACAAACATTTGACAAACTAAGTGACAAACTTTCAGGAAGTGCCCAAAATGGGATTCAAACTTAGGCAATAGGCAAGAAGTGCTGTGATAGATCAGTGAGTGCTTTAGACCACTTGGCCGCCCAACGTGCCCAGACTGCAGTAAGGATGTACAACATAAGTCTATTATCAAATTTGATTACTAAAGTTTAAAATATTGCCGTTGATTTCAGCATAAAAGACTGTCAGTTTAATTTAAGGTAGACAGTATCAAGGTGACATTATCTTGTCATATTCCAATGTCGAGTTTGACGTCTTTTTTTATCCATGTTGCACAATTGTTGAGGTCTTCAGCACCAACAGGTTATGGTAGACACAATGGTATGTGTATGGTTGATTGATTGATTGAATGGGGTTTTACTTAAAAAAATATTTCACTTATATCGAGATGTTGCCAGATGGAGGTGAACTGGCAGCAATTTTAACCTTTGGAGTGTGCTCAGGGCAATGTGCAGGGAGGGTTCTTTTACATGCCACACCTACTGTGACATGAAGCATTGGTTTTAAGGTGTCTTCTAAAGGAGCCTGTGAATTTCATTTCTATGGGAAAAGAACAGTCACTACCTATTTTCGAGTCTTGATCAAACCTGGATGGGGTTCGAACCCATGACCTCCAACATATGGACCAAACACTCTACCAACTGAGCTACCATAGTGTCGTATGTGTATGATTTAGAATACTTTGTTGTGCTTCTGCATCCAAGAAACTAAGAGAGAGAACATTAAAATGGTAACACTGCAGCACTGATTTACATCATAGTCTATTTCAATATTTCACCTATCAAATTGGAATCGCTCACATCGGCACAGAAACAAGGGTTATGATATTACAAGGTTCGTACAAACATTTGGATTCAAAATTTAGGACTTTTTAAGGTCTTTTTAAGGGTCTTATTCGCAAATTTAAGGCATAATCAAAGGGACAATTTTAGCAAACAAATATTGGTGCAAAGGTAATTAATTCAATAAAACCATTACTTATGTGTCCATAGTAATGACACTCAAAGTGGAGGTTGAAGTTAGGCATTAGGGAGGGTCAGGTACCTTTAAATTGCCCATTTCAATGCAGCTTATTAATTAATTAATTAATTTTTATATATCAGTCTATTCGCAACCACTTAATATCAAAATACAGACACCCAACTGGCCAAATTCAGGGCCTTCAGGGTAAATTCAAGGGCTTTTTAGGGTCAGACTTGTTTTTAGGGTCTTTTTAGGGCAAACCTCAAAATTTAAGGACTTTTCCAGGCCTGTACGAACCCCGTATTAGCTCTTTTGCATCTCATTCAGATGAGCTAATAAGACAGAAGACACTTGACACATTGCTACCATTTGCTTAGTCAAATTTTGGCACTATGTAGGGGTTTGATGACAAATCAAGGAAGACCTATAAAGAAGACATAAAAAATGAATTTTGAGAGTTCAATATAGTGTATAGATAAGTGAGATGAAAAAGTTAATGAGGGGTATTATTATGAGGTTTAGCTGTATAGAGAAAGAATACTGAACTATTCAAAGTAAAAAGTTTGTTAAAATTTTATTTTTCCTCAAAAAAATTTTCATTCAAACATGTAGGTGAATGTGACTTTACCTGTGTACGAGCTAATTTGGCTGTGAAAAGTGAGCGGATTGGCCTCGACTTTAAAAAGCTGTACATCTGGAAAGCTACAACCGGTCTCGGATACAGCCTCAACGTTCTGGTGTGTTCTGAGAAATTGCCTAGGATGTTGGAAGAATTGAAAAATCGAATCTGAAACATAAAAGTAAAGGACATTTATACCAGTGGTCTAGTTATATAAAACTAAAAAATTGCATTCTACAGAATTTTTTTTATTAAAGACTCTTAAATTTCAACTTGATTTAACATTCTTTTTCCGAGAATAACAACCACCTTCAATATACTTTAAACCAACCAGTATAGAACCAACTTAAGGGAAAACATTTGATGTAAAGGTATAAGAAAACAATAAATGTGATATAATCATAACTAAAAATATCTTGACTGGTGCTTAAAACCCCATTATTCCACTGCATGCCTGTATGAAAAGTTTAATGATATCCCTGTTATTGATGACTTAATTGACTTGAATGGGTGACATAAGATTTTTAAATTATCATATATATGCAAATTGATTCATGTTTTAAATTATCTGATAATAATGAAAGTTGTCATCTAAACTTAGTTAAATTATGGATTTTCATTGGAAATAGTAGTAAATAGTAAAACACATAAAAAACAAAGATTAAACTAGAAAAACTGTGAGCCACAAGCTCACAAAAAATACCCCTGCTCCCAAAAATCCATCGGATCAAATTTTTAAATAGGAGGTGCACATTTACATTATATCACAAAGATTGTGTGAAAGTTTCATGAAAATCCATTGTGCAGATAAGAGATAGGTACCCTAAGGTGTAACGGAAGGACGGACACACGAATGGACACCCCTATCACTATATACCCCCCCCCCCACTTTTTAAGCGGGGGTATAAAAATCATCATTTTATATACAAGTATATAGGGACTAGGGGGCCGAGTGGTCTAAAGTATGAACTTATTGATTGTAGCGCCTATCATCACTTGGGTTCAAATTGCACTTGCAACAGATCTTAGTGTGAGAAAGTTTGTAAATTAGCTAGCTGTAAGTGGGTGTTTTTCTCCAGGCACTCTGGTTTCCCCCACCACCCATTAACTGACTGACTTGATGTAAGTTAATGAATCTTGAAAATGGTGTAAAACACAAACACCACTACTAGACTATCATTTATATAATCATATATACCAACATAAGGACAATTTAAAATGTTTCAACAAAATCTAAGAAAAAAATTGTTACCATGGCAACTCTAGTGGCAACATCAACAGAATCAACATCGTTGCCATATATCAAAGGATTAAATCCGGTCTGAGATGAAAAGCTTTCCCGCCGTTTCCACGTTTCTGGATTCTGAGCTAAAGCATCTAAATTTTTGATTGGCTGAGGTGTCATGCTCATACTGGCCAGTGCCTATAAAAAAATTATAAGTTTTTGTATAAATTGTTTGCAAAAAAGAGATATATGTTAAAATCTCAAAATCAATTTCTTCATCTACATATCCCTGGATAATTACCAAATCTTGGCCGTACAAATGGTGGGAAAGAATAAAGTGTTTTCTGTACTTTAAATATAAAAGGATTCTTTCATTAATAGAATGCTAAGTATATATCATCAAAAACAAACATACTAATCCATTTCCGAATCACAATCCAGAAGCAAAGTAAAAACTTTGGAACTGACAAGTTAGGTTAGACACGTGAACTTCCACCAGGGAAGTGAGGCCAGGTGCTCCGGAAGGGTAAGCATCTCCGGTTTAGCTAGCTACACCCACCACATGTGTAATCAAAATTGTGTGAAAGGAACATGGAACTATGAGACGTCAAATATATCCAGGGCAATCCTGGACACAGAGACATCAAACTTATCAACAATACTGTGATGACGGCCATTAAAATTTTTTAGAGCCTTGATAAGCTTAGGCCTGCAATATCCCTGAGTCAACAATTTATTTGCAAGCAGCCTATATATTATTGCCATTAATGATAACCTTTTAATTTAACTATGGAACCCTATATATTTTTTAACTAAAAGTCCTATGGACCTGCAGGTTTTTTTTCGTTATTTTTTTTACCAGGATAACGCTGCTCTTTCTTTATGATAACATAAATTGCATATCGACCTTTCAATGTTGATACTGGACTATCAAAAATTTTATTTGGGACCTGCCAAAAATTAAAGGCAAAAGGTCCTGGACCATCCATTCCAAAACATAATTTTGAACCCCTGATTGTGTCTATAGGTTTGAAGCAAATTATTGAATTAGTAATTTTTTAACTCATTTTTGAGAAATAAATGGACCACTTTTTCCCATTTGAATATGGTTTGTAACTTTTGTAAGAATGTCTTACAATCTGCAAGGTTGTGGGTTCGATCCCCAGCCGGGTCTGAACCAAGACTTGAAAGTGGGTAGTGACTGTTCTTTTGCGAAACACTTGGCATTACGAAATGAAAATCACGGTTCTTTCAGATGAGAACTTAAAATAAACAAGGACCTATGTCACAGTAGACATGGCACAATAAAAATCCTTGTTGTATAATGCCATCAGGGCAACAAACAGGCAAAATTTCTGCACCTTCACCTATAGCCGACAACGTCTCGATAGAAGTGAAATATTCTTGACTGGGACATTAAACGCCATTACTCAACTCAACTCAACTAAACTCTTACAATTTTTTCTGAGCCCACTGGTTTCATCAGTCTGAAGCTTAACCTGGTTCTCAAATTAATGGAAGTACAAATCTTCCTCTTGCATAAAACACCAATGGGGTTCTCCGCTGTGCAATGTGATACCCTCTAATGTTTGTGGCGGAATACTTATTTCCATTAGATGAAGAATGGCATAAAATGACATATTCCCGTAAAAACGACATTTTTTCTGAATTTTGTGACGTAAACATTTTCCAAAATGTTCCGCACAAACGTTAACAGGTATTGATCAAGTGGTACAGCGGCGAACCCCATATAATGAAAGGTTATCCATAACATTAGTATGACTGATGTTGTATGCATTCATTCATCAGCTTGGAGACCCGACAAAGCCTTTTCTAACTTTTTTAAAAAGTGGTCAGGGCCATGGCTTTAGGAATTTAGTCCATGCAAATTGGGAAATTCAAATTTAAAATTGAAGCCATTTCATTAAACATATCTAAAGAAATGCATATTTATATAATCCAAAGTGTAAATGAAATTGTGTAATTTTCAGATCATGTAAATAATATGTATATTATAAGTTATACAGGGCTTTGGCAGGTTACACGGCCCCATGTACCCCGTCAAAGATTTATGTACCCTGAGCCGCAGGCGAAGGTATTCATCTTTGACGGGGTACATGGGGCCGTGTAACCTGCCAAAGCCCTGTATAACGTTTTTGTCACCCTTCAAAGCGTTACCAGTTGGATATTTTTAACTTCCATTTCGTATTCTGAGTGACTTGCGCACGTCGTCGTCATGTTTGTTTATTGTAACTAGACGTCAGTGATGTACGAGTTACTTCCCTTTTACCGCTAAACATCGCGTGCGTTCATGTACCCCGGCAGATTTCCGAACATAGTTCCATGTACCCCGGCAAGTTAACCAATCGCTATGCGAGAAATTTCTTTGAAGGGTGACAAAAATTTATACTGGTACTTTGTGTGAGCCTAACTGTAAAAAGTAAGGAACCTAAAGAAATTGAACTAAAAACTGGAAAAATATTAATGTTTTCGTCATGAAAATCCATCTCAGCCCACAGATTAATTATGTAATGTATTTATATTAGTTTACCTGTTTTAGGTGGTTTTTCAAGTGTGTTCCTTCAGGATCTGGCAAGGGAGGTAATTCTTCATTCTTTCCATGAGTAATCTGGAAATAGATTCATTGATTTTTATGATTACTCATTGAAACTTTGTGATATAATCTTAAAATTTGCATTTAACTAGCAAAACACTATAAATGACATATTTTTCAATGTCAACAGCTGTTAACAAATTTGAGAGACAAACTCTATTGACAGTACAATACTGTTTTTATTTACAATTTATTATTCAATGACAGATATTATTTCTCTGTGCAGGGGTGAAGCCTAACTAGAACTTTCTTTTGAGAGCCAAATACCCCCATCCCTAACATCTACAAGGGTTTAAAGTATTCCCATGACCTTGACCTTTCCAATATGACCTTGGTTCAAAGTCATGACACACTTTTGGGCCATGATGATTACTTATGTGAAGTTTTATGACAGTCATCCAAAGCAATTATGAGATATGATCCAGACAAAATTTAACACAGACAGACAGACAGTCAGGTGATTCTGATAAACCCCCATCAAACTAGTTTGGAGGAGGGGTATAACTAATTTGAGATAAGGGGGCAAGCTCATTTCAGAATAGAAGTTGTAATACCTGGTAGCAATAATAAATACCGGTATCTAAATTATGTCAAATTTAGGGTCCCAGACTTATTTTAAGGAGCCATGGTCTACTGCCAATCTTAATCTCAGAGTGTGCATAAGTGTAAATGTGTATAAGAGATAGAGGGGAGGGGACATTATTTAACAAGAATTAAGAGCCTAATTATTTAACAGACAGCTCGCCCCCAGTGTTCACTGTAGAAGAGAGAATAGACAATTCATCCATTATTTTGCCAAATGACCCCATTGTTACAGTCTTATTGGCCATATAAAAATTACATAAATGCAAAATAATTCAAGTTCTAGTGTTTAAGGGGAAAGTCATTGTAAATGCCTTCCCACCCCCCGACCTCTGACCTCACACTCTCCCCGACCTCTGACATCAGGGATTTATCAAGGGCCTATTTAGGGCCGAAATTCAGCCCCATTCCCAATGGAAAAACATTGATTTTTTCCCAAAATGGGCTGAAAAATTCCCAACATAGCTGAAAGCTGGCCCTAAATGTGGCTGCTTTTCTCAATCTTCAATCAACTTAATACACTAAAAGCATTAGATTTAATCATTAATGGCATCAAAAATGATGTCAAAGTTTTCTTAAAATCAGCAAAAAGTTGATAGTTTTTCCCAATTTTTAGTTTAGGGCCTTTTCCCAAAAGACCCTGATAAATCTCTAGACGTCACAAACTCTAAATTGAACACTGAGCCCAAATGCTTTTAAACAATCACACGTCACAAACTCTAAATTGAACACTAAGCCCAAATGTTTTAAACAATCACACGTCACAAACTCTAAATTGAACACTGAGCCCAAATGTTTTAAACAATCACACGTCACAAACTAAATTGAACACTGAGCCCAAATGTTTTAAACAATCACACGTCACAAACTCTAAATTGAACACTGAGCCCAAATGTTTTAAACAATCACACGTCACAAACTCTAAATTGAACACTGAGCCCAAATGTTTTAAACAATCACACGTCACAAACTCTAAATTGAACACTGAGCCCAAATGTTTTAAACAATCACAACATATGTTGATAAGGACAAACCTTTAAATCAATATATTTATAATTAGAAATGTTTATGATTAATGGAGTGAGGTGAAAAGGTTATTGAACATAATATCATAACAATTATAGGAATAATAAGTACACGTAAGTTTGATCAATAATGATCAACATTTACATATCACTGCTACATCCTGAATCGTGTAGAGTTGTATCTAGATGGTTAGTTCACAGTGATTTTGTTTGCTTAAAATTACTCCTGAATAAAGGTAGTTTACCCTAGGGTTGGTTGGTTGGTTGAATGTTGCTTAAAGTCGGATCAGCAATTTTTCAGCTATTCACAACGAGAACTATTTTAATAATCTCTATGGATTAATCTATGAACAATTCCGTGTATGCATGTGAAGTGGGAGTGTGTTTTATGGTCTGCCTTGTCCTAGTGCACACTCAGTGCCACTTTAACGTGCTAGCTCACAGAGTCAGTACGCCGCAGACAAGCTTACCACTCCCCCAGTCCATTATACTGATACCAGGTGAATCAGTAAAGGCCAAGGGCAAGGAATATTCACTTTCACAAAGAAAATTCACTTTCCCACATGTTGTCCGAACGGGACTCGAACTCACAGCGGTGAGAGACCCTGGATTTGAAGACTGATGTCTTATCCATTAGGCCACTGCGGCCTCTGTCAATATATAGATTAAGGCTGTGATACCAATTATTCAATATTTTCTCTAAAAAAATCCATTCATACATTGTTTAAATAAAGCTTTGGGTTAAATTGTCTTGTATGATTTGTATTGAAAATCAAAGGTTGAAGTGTGTGACACAATTTGTACTGAAAATCAATGGCTAACACTGGCCAGTAATAGTTACTGGGAAAGGGATCTCTCTAGGGCAGTCTTTCCCACTAGGTGTGATCACCAAGCCCAGGGAAACATATGTGGGCTATGAAAAGCGTTAACAACATTCAAGGGAACTCAAAATGGTACACAGGGCTGAATGATTCTCTCCAAGGCTGAATGATTCTCTCCAGGGCAGTTTCTTCTATTAGGTGTGATCACCTGCCGCTAGGGCAGGAAGACACACGTGGGTCATGAAAATGAGTTGGCTACTTTTGAGGAAACTCAAACATTAAACAAGGCTGGGGGATTGTATCCTCAAGTACAGAAAAGTTTAATTGATTTTAAGATTGTGAATTAAAGCAAGTCTATTTAAAGTTTTTTCCCCACACATTTGCCAAAACAGGTTTGTTTTTGAAAGAATTTCTTAGAAATTAGTACCCAATGGCGAGTTTCCTTACTAGTCACTCCTTACTTAAATCTAATAGAATTGAAAAATCTGTATAAATAATGAGGGGTATGCCATGGTACATGGGTCACAGAACCCAATTAGGTTTGTAATTCTATCCAATTAAGAAGAAGCAAACAAACTCCATAAGCTCAAATTAATAACACATTTTAAGCCAATCAATGAAGCACTGAAATTTGGCCTCTTTCCAGAAATCCAGATTTGACAAACTATTTACGGGAAGTAAGATGCTGTAGAACGTTTTAATCAATATCTTGACCAAAAGAAGATATATGTTATCCTTTAGCTTAATGACATCATTTGTGACATAAAGAAATCCGTAATTTCAGACTTATTGATTTCGGGAAAGCCTTTGACGTCATGTTAACAAAAGTATAGATTCAATAGAGATGATGCTACTTCAAACTGGCCCTGAATAAATCCACTGATTGATGTAATTTGCTCTGTGTAAAATGGGAAAACGAGCCAAAAAATCAAAAATTTATGTGTTTTGAGGATTATCCATAATACTAGTATAACCATCCCAATCCTATTGGTGAGGTATTCAGGAATTTAACAACTTCAACACAGACAATGATGATGATATGACAGTCATCTTTTCTTTGCAGACAGAAACATGCAACAAATAAGTTAATCATTTTGTACATTATTGTACACTTGTGGGTGTAAGATTCATATACTGTTATATATATATCTCAAAATATGAATAGCCAATATTATAAAGTAAATACCAAAATGCCCTTTTCCTCCACTTTTTTTGGGGACATGGACTAAATAACTAAATGTCTATGTAAAATGCAACAATTGTTTCTCTAGCTCTCATTATTTCAAGACAAAAATTTTAAATGATTTTATATTCTGAGAGAGAGAGAGAGAGAGAGAGAGAGAGAGAGAGAGAGAGAGAGAGAGAGAGAGAGGAAAGGGGGTGCAGTAATGGTGTTTAATGCCCCTGTCAAGATTCTTTCACTTGAGGTAGTCAGTTCTGGGATCGTGAAGGAAACAGGTGTGTCAGAAAAAAACAACCTTACGAGAGAGAACGAAAGAGAGAGAAAATAACCGGAACCCTTGTGACACTAATAGATATGATTCATGTAATGTAGAGTAAACTAAATAACTCAATTCATGTCTAAATGAAACAATACACTCTAGTTTTTTATATTATTTCCGGAGTAATATTGTTAATGTCAGGAAACACTGATCAGTCATATTGTAAAATGATATTCCTATAGCCAATAATAGTTACTAAGCCATTATAGATTGATTGATGGACAATATTGGTTTAGTAAATCTTGACAACAATATAGCCTTCAAAAATTAAAGTCAATGCAGTGTTCATTTAGAAGGGCTAAGGGGCCATTGATCTCTTTATTACCAAGTGATCCCAATGTTAAGGCCTCCATGGGGCATATTCACCATAGTATGAATGTAAAAATCTTGGATATTATGGTGTTTTAGAGGAAAGGTTCTGAAAATAGCCCCTTTGAAAAATCCTATAATGTTCAAGTCCGTCTAGGGCATCACAGATCACAGCTTATTCAGGTTTCAGTGACATGAAGCAACAAAGAGTTAAAATCCTTTTAGTTGTGACAGCAGTTCTTTTGAAGTACACATCAGCATATTACACTGCGAATATTGCTTGGTGAATGGGAGTAGGGTTTGAACCCAAAGACCTTTAAATAATAAGTCTGCAGTCTTAACCACTCAGCTTCAAGTTTCAACATTAAAAGTTTATGAAGGAGAAATAATTATGTTTTAAGCACCAGATTCGTTCACTTATACTGAGGCAGTCAGGTCTGGATGATGGAGGAAACTGGAGTGCCTGAGATAATTTGTTGACCAATCTGACAAACTCTCTCACATGAAGGAAACTGAAGTGCCTGAGATAATTTGTTGACCAATCTGACAAACTCTCTCACATGAAGGAAACTGAAGTGCCTGAGATAATTTGTTGACCAATCTGACAAACTCTCTCACATGGAGGAAACTGAAGTGCCTGAGATAATTTGTTGACCAATCTGACAAACTCTCTCACATGGAGGAAAACTGAAGTGCCTGAGATAATTTGTTGACCAATCTGACAAACTCTCTCACATGGAAACTGAAGTGCCTGGGATAATTTGTTGACCAATCTGACAAACTCTCTCACATGGAGGAAACTGAAGTGCCTGAGATAATTTGTTGACCAATCTGACAAACTCTCTCACATGGAGGAAACTGAAGTGCCTGAGAATTTGCTGACCAATCTGACAAACTCTCTCACACTAGGATCTGCCAAAATGAGATCCCAACCTAGGCAATTAGAGGTGCTTTGGTCCATCAGTCTGTGCTTAAGACCATTCAGTCACCCCTTCAGTTTGAAACCATTAACAATTGACTAAGATCAGTCTGTGGTCTTAATCACTCAGCTTCGAGTTTCCACATTAAACTAGAAAAACGTGAGCCACAAGCTCACAAAAAATAACCCCCACTCCCAAAAATCCATCGGATCAAATTTTTAAATAGGAGGTGCACATCTACATTATATCACAAAGATTGTGTGAAAGTTCATGAAAATTCATTGAAGGGTTAGGAGGAGTTGCGGATAAGAGATAGGTACCTAAGGTGTAACGGAAGGCCGGAAGGCCGGACGGACACCCTATCGCTATATACCCCCCACTTTTTAAGCAGGGGGTTTTAAGTGGGGGATATAAAAATGACGAGATCAGTGATATATTAGTTCAAGCAATAGAGCACTTTATATGACAGAAAACATGTCGCATAAATGTACATCATCAAAATGCCGCAAGCATTACATGAATGGAAGAGGATTAGACCTGTGTATCAGATATTCTGATTACATAACCATTAGAATACTCTCATACATCAGATCAATGTTACGTAGTATCAGGGCATAAGAATCAATATTTCTCGTTAGCCGAAAAACATCTTCAATCAAACTGTGAATCTAGAAGAAAAACAGTTTTTGACTGTCAAGATTCAAGATTTAACCGAAATTGAATTTTTTAACTTGCAATATTTTCCTGGTGATTTTTTTTTTTTTTTTTTAAATTTACGGACACCAAATGTAGCAAATTGAATCAGATTACATTTGGTTTCATCTAAAGGAGCGAGTTATGTTTTTGTTTTTATTTTTACATCAGAGTCTGTCACTGGTGTAGTGGAGGAAACCAGAGTGTCTGGAGAAAACCACTGACCTTCAGCAAGCCAACTGACAAACTTTCTCCCATTAGCATCTGCCCTGAGAGGGATTCAAACATTTTTGATGAGACGGGTTTGTATCTGTAAGTCTGACAATTAGATCACATGACCACAGAAACCCCACCCTATTTGAAGTCTAGGTTGGTCAGCCATATGTGCTACTCACCTAACATAACCACTACGGAAACTAAGTTGGTACATTGCTTGCTGTGTAAGTTGGAGGTCGTGGGTTAGAAACCTGACCAGATCTGACCCAATACTTGAAAGTGCCTAGTGACTGTTCTTTTACCAAGCACTTGTCATTAGGAAATTAAAGGTATGGTTCTTTAAGATGGGAACTTAAAATAAATGAGGTTCTGTTTCACGGTAGGCATAGTATGCTAAAGAACCCTGCTGTATAATGCCATTAGTACAATGCACATGCATAATTTCTACACCTTCTCCTATAGCTGGTGAAGTCTTGATATAAGTGAAATTCTTGACTTATTAAACACCATTACTCAACTCTAAACTCACATAAAACTTACCTTATTAGAATCTAAATCTATCAACCAGATATCTGTTGGCAACTCAAAACCTTTCTTGTACGGGAAAAAACTTGATGGAATTCCAATGATGTAAGGTGTAGGAGCCAAAAATAGCTAAAAAATAAAAATAATTCATCAGAAATAAAGCCAAAAGTAACTGAAAATAAAAATAATTCATCAGAAATAAAGCCAAAAGTAACTGAAAATAAAAATAATTTATCAGAAATAAAGCCAAAAGTAATTTATCAGAAATAAAGCCAAAAGTAACTGAAAAATGAAAATAATTTATCAGAAATAAAGCCAAAAGTAACTGAAAATAAAAATAATTCATCAGAAATAAAGCCAAAAGTAACTGAAAATAAAAATAATTTATCAGAAATAAAGCCAAAAGTAATTTATCAGAAATAAAGCCAAAAGTAACTGAAAAATGAAAATAATTTATCAGAAATAAAGCCAAAAGTAACTGAAAATAAAAATAATTCATCAGAAATAAAGCCAAAAGTAACTGAAAATAAAAATAATTTATCAGAAATAAAGCCAAAAGTAATTTATCAGAAATAAAGCCAAAAGTAACTGAAAAATGAAAATAATTTATCAGAAATAAAGCCAAAAGTAACTGAAAATAAAAATAATTCATCAGAAATAAAGCCAAAAGTAACTGAAAATAAAAATAATTCATCAGAAATAAAGCCAAAAGTAACTGAAAAGTGAAAATAATTCATCAGAAAAAAAGCCACAAGTAAATGAAAATAAAAATAATTCATTAAAAATAAAGCCCAAAGTAACTGAAAAATAAAAAGAATTCATCAGACATAAAGCCACAAGTAAATGAAAATAAAAACAATTCATTAAAAATAAAGCCCAAAGTAACTGAAAAATGAAAATAATTTATCAGAAATAAAGCCAAAAGTAACTGAAAAATGAAAATAATTTATCAGAAATAAAGCCAAAAGTAACTGAAAAATAAAAATAATTCATCAGAAATAAAGCCACAAGTAACTGAAAAGTAATGAATTCAACAAAAAATATTTTTTCTTCATAAGTAGTTAGCAGTATATCAAACCCAAAAGAAACTCTCAAAACTTGTACTATGGTAATCAATCAGAAAATCATAGGAACCTGTATTACTGGTATATCATTATACCCTTACACCTCTTAACTAGTACACATATATAGTACATACCTGTTCAGCTTGTGTCATACAGGTAGGTAAGAGTGGTATCACAGGAAACATATATTCTAATGGATATAACATAGACACAAAAGCCATCACACTCATAGACAATGCATTGTAGTCTCTGGATTGCATAACCACCTAAAATATATTATAAACATAATATGTATTTAAAAATATGCATAAAAATCCATATAGGGTTTGCTATTGTACAATCACAAGATAATTGAGGTAGCAAAGTCATTGAGCGGCATTATGTTATCTTATCTTGCTCAGTCTGTTTCAATCACTTCTACTTGTAAGCGTCTTCTGTAGTGGGCCACAGGTGGTCTACTCTTTTTTGAAGTCTTCAGAGGTGTCTTTGGCGTACACCGAGACATGGGACCTCATTTCTGAATCTCATCCGAAAGACGTTTTTTTTTACAGCTTTAGTATGGGCAGGAGATGAAAATCATCTCAGAAAATTTCCAAGTCCCGGCTGAGGTTCGAACCCACAACCCTTGACTTAGAAAGCTGGTGACAGTACCACTCAGCCATGTCTATGCATAACAAGGTGAAGAAATGGATTTTGGTAATTCAGAATAAAATGGCAATAAGTGAGATAGAGAAGTCATTAAAGGACATTATAAGGAGGTTGTACTGTACCTTGCATTCTAGCATGATAGCTGTGAGGACTTTCATACACGTATCAACTCCTAGAAGTTCTAGCGGTAGATGTAATGGGAAATCTATCAATGTAAATCGTGTATGATCTGGTAGTGCAAACAATAACGGAGCTTGCAAATCCTTAGGAAGAACCTGAACCTACAAAATATAAAAAATAAAATAAATAAAATTTATCCGATTTGGTTTCCATGGATACATGCAAATGTTTCTAGCTTAGTGATAGATTTTTATTACATTGAAACCTGCCTTTAAACTCACATCTATATAAGTGAGTGAGTGAGTTATTGTTAAAAAGCCGCATCAGCATTATTGCAGCTATTTGCGGCTAGAAAAAGTAAAAGATACAATAGTATCAATAACACAAAGTATTAAAATGTAAAATTAAAAATAACAACAAATAAGGGCTTCCTGGTTTCAAAACCAATAACAATTTTAATTGATCTTTTTTGTGTTATGCAAACCTGTATGTAAGGGTCACCTGTCCATAAAGACCACTTTACTGATTTTTTTTAGTGACATTTATTGCCTACAGTAATTGCTCTTTATTCAGGTTAATCAAACCTGTATATAAGGACTGCCTGTCCATAAAGGCCACTTGTACTAGTTCTCTTGGATGGCCTTTATTGCCAAATTGCTCTTAATTCAGGTTATCTAAACCTGTATATAAGAGTCACCTGTCCATAAAGGCCACTTGTACTAGTTCTCTTGGATGGCCTTTATTGCCCAGCTGCTTTTATCTAGGTTATTAAAACCTGTATATATATAAGGATCACCTGTCCATAAAGGCCACTTGTTCTAGTTCTCTTGGATGGCCTTTATTGCCAAATTGCTCTTAATTCAGGTTATCCAAACCTGTATATAAGGGTCATCTGTCCATAAAGGCCACTTGTACTAGTTCTCTTGGATGGCCTTTATTGCCCAGCTGCTTTTTATCCAGGTTATTAAACCCTGTAATTAAGGGTCACTTGTCGATAAAGACTACTTTACTAGCTCTCTTGGGTGGCCTTTATTGCCAAATTGCTCTTAATTCAGGTTATCCAAACCTGTATATAAGGGTCACCTGTCCATAAAGGCCACTTGTACTAGTTCTCTTGGATGGCCTTTATTGCCAAATTGTTCTTATTATTCAGGTTATCCAAACCTGCATATAAGGGTCACCTGTCCATAAAGGCCACTTGTACTAGTTCTCTTGGATGGCCTTTATTGCCAAATTGTTCTTAATTCAGGTTATCCAAACCTGCATATAAGGGTCATCTGTCCATAAAGGCCACTTGTACTAGTTCTCTTGGATGGCCTTTATTGCCCAGCTGCTTTTTATCCAGGTTATTAAAACCTGTATATAAGGATCACCTGTCGATAAAGGCCACTTCACCGACTCCCTTGGGTGGTCTTTATTGCTCTTTATTCAGGAATATAAGGGCCACTTTACATGTTTGACTGTAGCTTAAAGATCAAACTTTCTAGACTACCTATCTCTTGTGTAATGCATTTTGTCTTGGTTGAAAGGCCGAGTGGAATGGAATTGAGAAATACAGTAGAACTTCGATAACTCGAAGTGCACGGGACTTCGATGATGACTTCAAGTTATCGGGGTGTTCGAGTTTTCGAAGTTGAAGAATGACGTCACAATGTAACTTTCATTTCTTTGGCAGAAATATCGGATGGTGTAAAACTGTTTACTGATACACTGGTGTAATATGTACCGGTATTACATAAAATAATAAATGAATTAAAATCAAATTATCAATTATGTTTTTATAAGGACTGATGGCGACAACAAATGCATACATAAAATACACGAAATGTGTATTACCAATACGCATTACGCATTCAAAGAACTGAATCAAATAAACATATCCATGTACATTGTATGTTATAATATACAAAACAAGACACACATTTTATAGAAATTATAAAACTAGTGTGCCTACTAAGTGTTAGTCATTAAAACCCAGCTTAAATCACCTGAAAAATTGTTGTTGTCGCCAGCGGCACGAAACTCGGCTTCTACTGAGGGGGTGTACGGTTACACTTCATCGCCTATAACGGAACAGAGTACTAATCCTTTAATTGATATTAATTAATACAGTAGCAAAACCTTTGATCTGTACCACTTCTCCAATCATTAATCGGATTATACAGAAGTATTATAGCTAACTGTCGATTAATTACCGTGTTCTCACTGAAATGTTCTATTGGTCAACCATTGTTAAAAATATTTCGAGTTTTAAAAGGTTGTTTTTCCTATAGTTTTTAATTTTGCATCTAAACATTACTTCGAGTTATCGGGGGTATTCGAGTTACAGGAGTATGAGTTATCGAAGTTGTATTTATATAGTTTATATAGAAAACCGGTCGGGACAAAATTATTACTTCGAGTTATCCGTGGTATTCGAGAAATCGAAGTTCGAGTTATCGAAGTTCTACTGTAGTGTATACACCAGAGTTAAGATTCTTTCACTTATATTGAGACAGTCAGTTCTGTATGCTTTTAAAGAAAACATAAACATATTGATTTTTGGACACTGATACAGTGTGGTGATAAGCAAACTTATCGAGGGGCATTGTAAGGAGGTTTTACTGTTTTAAACAATGACCTGTCCACTTGACCTATACTTTGAATATTTATTGTGGACCAGTACATTTATGCATAGGGAACACAAGTGTAAATTTCTGTTACATCATTGGAAAGCAAACATTGTTATTGTATCAACAGCGAATCCCAACACTACCCATGTACTGGATGGATCGTCATATACAAATATTTTAATAAAAGGTCAGACAGACAGGTCAATGTTATATGCCTATACTATAAGCTATAATCCTTTGATGAACATTATTTCAGTCAATTGGTGTATTCCGTTCAGCGAATTCTATAAACCTATGCTGGCAATGAAGTGGATTTTAATTTACATAACAATCATCTATTGTATTAAACTGGTGGGGAATACAAATTGATTTTTAATGTTAAACAACAGCTTTCATTTTCACTGGAATATATACAAAATGTCACAGTCACAGTCAGGTTCAAGACTGAGACTTGGAGATAACGAAGTAAGGTTAAGATAACCATCTTGAAATTGATGAGACCATGGTTTGATACTGCGAGGAGAGAGAGAGTGTGTGTGCGTGGTTTGTCATGAAAATACTGAATAGAAAACAAATTTGAGAGAGATAGAGAGTGTGTGTGTGTGTGTGTGTGTGTGTGTGTGTGTGTGTGTGTGTGTGTGTGTGTGTGGTTTGTCATGAAAATACTGAGTAGAAAACAAATTTGAGAGAGAGAGAGAGAGAGAGGGTGCATGTGTGTGTGTGTGTGTGTGTGTGTGTGTGTGTGTGTGTGTGGTGTGTGTGTGTGATGAAAATACTGAGTAGAAACAAATTTGAGAAAGAGAGAGAGAGAGTGTGTGTGTGTGTGTGTGTGTGTGTGTGTGTGTGGTGTGTGTGTGTGTGTGGTTTGTCATGAAAATACTGAGTAGAAAACAATTTTGAGAGAGAGAGAGAGCAAGAGAGAGAGAGAGCGAGTGTGTGTGTGTGTGCACAGTGTGTGTGTGGTTTGTCATGAAAATACTGAGTAGAAAACAAATTTGAGAGAGAGAGAGAGAGAGAGAGAGAGAGAGAGAGAGAGAGATGAGGAAGAGAGAAAGAGTGAGCACTTTAGTTAATATTCAATAAATATTGAATAAACTATTGATATATATTGTCACATGAAAACTATGTGTATTATTGTTAACTGGGAGGATATATCTATAGCTTGGAGATATTTTTTCTACTGAAACACCTACACATTTAATAACAACAGGTTATTGAGGTCACGTGAAAGAGAAGATGAGGAGGAGGCAGAAACTCAATTTATTAAATTCTAATTCTAGAAAATGTCAAACTGTCAACAAATCATCAACCACGTCTTCCAATATGGCCAAACAAAATAAAATAAATGTTTCAGGTTTCCCCGATTGACTCTAATAAAGTAAGGCCCACACTAAAAATTTTCTTCACTCTCTCGAACAATTTCATATGTGTCGATAAATTGTTATATACCAAAAGAATGTTTATGAAAAAAAAAACATGCAGCAACACACAACAATGATAAAGATAATAAGTAAATATAAGTTTTACATGTATAGATCTTGTATTACTTTTCTTTTTCAATATTTCCTCTCAGTTTGCAAAATATTGGTGTTGCCAATGACCATAAAAATCTTCAGACAAAGACATAACAACAAAATACCTAAAGACCCTTTTTTTTTTTTTTTTTTTTAGAGTGAAACCTGAAACACATATTTTGTTTTGTTTGGCCTAACCATCATAACAATTTATAGTGATCCCAAATATTTGTATTATAGTTAACATAAAATGCCAAAGTAAAGATTTTATATGATTTTCATCCCTAAAAACATTTACCAACCCTGTAATTCCTAAGTCATAAATTCAATTCATAGAAATACTATTTCTAATTTCCTCCTGTTTTTGTCACTTTTATAATACAAATCAATACAAATTTATACCAAATACACAAATCACGTTTATCAGGTTTTCGTTCTTGGAATATAACATTAAGTCTACTCAGTCTGATGTATAAGCTACTTGTGGTAGAAAACCAATCTCTTCTGAAGCTACAAGTGACCTTATTTTTTTTCCTAAGATTCAAGCCGGTGAGGACAAACCCTTTAATATATGGCGAGTGCAGTCTTGAAAATGTTGAAAATCACACCCAGGTCAGACAGAGAGTTCCACTATTGAATTAAATTGCATTAACTACCACAAATTTGTGAAGTCTGAGTCATCTCAGGGGCTGCTGTCAGCCTATTTTTATTGCTAAAAGTTCATTCTGCTAATTTCTGGCCCAGGACTGCATGGGTATCCAAAGCTATCTATTACCGATAAATGGTTTTTTTTTTGTGTGTTTATAATTTTGTATTTTGTATTTTTATCATTTTATTGACATTTTGATTGATTCCACTTCAATATGGTTATTAACTTTCTAAAACCTCATGACCTTGGTGGCAAAGCGGTCTACAGTCACAACCTAGGTTCGAATCCCACTTGAGATCCATAGTTTAAAAAAGATTGTCAGTTCAATTGCCAAAAATTGGTGGGTTTTCCTTGTTTTTTTGGGGTTTTTTTGTTTGTTTCTTACACCATTCTAAATCTTCCGACTACCCCATCATTTAAGTTCTTAATCTTCCAACTACCCCATCATTTAAGTTCTTAATCTTCCAACTACCCCATCATTTAAGTTCTTAATCTTCCGACTACCCCATCATTTAAGTTCTTAATCTTCCGACTACCCCCATCATTTAAGTTCTTAATCTTCCGACTACCCCCATCATTTAAGTTCTTAATCTTATGACTACCCCATCATTTAAGTTCTTAATCTTATGACTACCCCATCATTTAAGTTCTTAATCTTCTGACTACCCCCATTATTTAAGTTCTTAATCTTCCAACTACCCCCATCATTTAAGTTCTTAATCTTCTG
The DNA here is from genome assembly GCA_021292105.1 of Anadara kagoshimensis. NCBI lineage: Eukaryota > Metazoa > Mollusca > Bivalvia > Arcoida > Arcidae > Anadara > Anadara kagoshimensis. The sequence continues at coordinate 13,757,650 of CM037864.1, forward strand.
ACTATCCCATCATTTAAGTTCTTAATCTTCCGACTACCCCCATCATTTAAGTTCTTAATCTTCCGACTATCCCCATCATTTAAGTTCTTAATCTTCCGACAACCCCCATCATTTAAGTTCTTAATCTTCCGACTATCCCCATCATTTAAGTTCTTAATCTTCCGACTACCCCCATCTTTTAAGTTCTTAATCTTCCGACTACCCCCATCATTTAAGTTCTTACTCTTCCGACTACCCCCATTATTTAAGTTCTTAATCTTCTGACTACCCCCATCATTTAAGTTCTTAATCTTCCGACTACCCCCATCATTTAAGTTCTTAATCTTCTGACTACCCCATCATTTAAGTTCTTAATCTTCCGACTACCCCCATCATTTAAGTTCTTAATCTTCTGACTACCCCCATCATTTAAGTTCTTAATCTTCCGACTACCACCATCATTTAAGTTCTTAATCTTCTGACTACCCCCATCATTTAAGTTCTTAATCTTCCGACTACCACCATCATTTAAGTTCTTAATCTTCTGACTACCCCCATCATTTAAGTTCTTAATCTTCTGACTACCCCCATCATTTAAGTTCTTAATCTTCCAACTACCCCCATCATTTAAGTTCTTAATCTTCTGACTACCCCCATCTTTTAAGTTCTTAATCTTCCGACTACCCCCATCATTTAAGTTCTTAATCTTCCGACTACCCCCATCATTTAAGTTCTTAATCTTCCGACTACCCCCATCATTTAAGTTCTTACTCTTCCGACTACCCCCATTATTTAAGTTCTTAATCTTCTGACTACCCCCATCATTTAAGTTCTTAATCTTCCGACTACCCCCATCATTTAAGTTCTTAATCTTCTGACTACCCCATCATTTAAGTTCTTAATCTTCCGACTACCCCCATCATTTAAGTTTTTAATCTTCTGACTACCCCCATCATTTAAGTTCTTAATCTTCTGACTACCCCCATCATTTAAGTTCTTAATCTTCCGACTACCCCATCATTTAAGTTCTAAATCTTCCGACTACCCCCATCATTTAAGTTCTTAATCTTCCGACTACCCCCATCATTTAAGTTCTTAATCTTCCGACTACCCCATCATTTAAGTTCTTAATCTTCCGACTACCCCCATCATTTAAGTTCTTAATCTTCCGACTACCCCCATCATTTAAGTTCTTAATCTTCCGACTACCCCCATCATTTAAGTTCTCAATCTTCCGACTACCCCCATCATTTAAGTTCTCAATCTTCCGACTACCCCCATCATTTAAGTTCTTAATCTTCCGACTACCCCCATCATTTAAGTTCTTAACCCCTTAACCCCCGTAAGCGCCATAGAGCGCCAACCGGATTTTCAGGCAGTGTGTTGTACATATTTTGATGTAAAAATCGTAAATATTGACGGATCGACATAAACTTGGTATCATAGGAAACTACAGAACATTACCTACAAATAATGTTCTTCAAGTTTTTTGATAGAAAGAATATTTCAGTTCGAATTTTTTATTTGAAATTTGTGGAACGGTTACATTTTTTACGTGATTAAAATGTTGAGTTGTTTTTTCCCCGTTTTTTCTAGAGAAAAGTAACTCGTTCAAACTTTCGAAATAGTTTATCAATTTCGTTACAAATCAGATTTTTATGAAAAGCAGGAAAGGGTTGTTTGTTTTATGTAAAGAAATCAGTTATAGAGATATAAATAGTATAAAATTTATCACACTGATCAATTACCACTTTTTGTGTTCATAACGTTTCACTTTGACGTTTTTACCATCCGGGAAAAACGTGTATTCTTTTTTATTTTTACACAATGTCGAGTTTGAAGCATTTAAAATTCTACAAGTCACGATATAATTCATAAAATCTATGCCATTAGAAAGCCTTTTTCCTCCTGTTTTTACACATATAAAATACTTATATTCTAGACATGATATCAATTTAACATTTCGAAATCTTCAACATCAGGTGCATCGATGTAAAACTTTCAACTTATTTTTGACATGTCAACATCTACATGTACAAGGTGCAACTCCATCGATGTTTTGTATCGATGTTTACAGAGTCTTTTCAAAATCAATTTTTCAATTTCGAATTTTTTTTTATATTCACAATCAAATATTGGATATTAAAGTTGATGGTTCTAAAAATTTCTGTTTATTATACATGGTTGACTAAAAAAAGATCTTGTAAGTTCATTATTCATCACGTTTTGCAAGGCATGCAGGTCTGTAAACAGCAAAGAAGTAAACGTCGTTGGTCATTGCTAGTTGTTGTTGTTCATTGTGCATTTGTAAGCTATATCAGAATATACAAGGATATTGAGTAAATTTGGAAGATTTGTGTTAAAATATGCTACATATCTATTTCTTAAAAACTTTTATCATTCAAACTCCTGACATAGATTTACGTACACTACACGTCCTGCGCACAAACTTTATCACGTCTAAGAACTGTCTTCTACTACGTCCGTACAGTGTATCTAAAAATATAGGGGCCCGGCGCGGGCTTGCATCGGGTTTTATTTAATAATTAGATCAGTTATATTTATAATTATTTGTATTCATCATGAGTGTAAGTGTAAATAATCTAGATAATGTAAAGGCACACTTTTTTCATAAACAGAAGTCGAGAAATATATGTGAAGTGCAATATTAAAAGTTCAAAAACCAATATCTGTGAGGTACAATTCTACCAACGATTCTGTTCAAAACAAAATAAGTTACTAATCAATAACTCCTGCTAAAGCTAACGGAGAAATAAAAATAACAAAAATAATAATCAATTATTCAAAACATAAAAAAATACAAAAAATAATGGGTTTCTAAAGAAATTCAGTTACAAAGATCGTATGCATCCTGGATTTGTTTTGATTTTTTGCAAAGATTGCATTGTATTACACTTCATCATGATGTTGATGGTACGCTTTTTGCTGTCAATAAAATAAAAAAAAAAGCTTTTAAAATTCCACAACCTATCCAGTATTGTAATATATATTTTTAAAAATCCTTCTTGGAAGATTGAAGCTTATTAATTTGTTCCTTCCACTTCATGTGGAAGTCCCGGTACCTTGAATAGAACTGCACTCGCATAGAACTGCATGAGGAAGTTCGTCAGTTCACAAAGTGGTTTCCAGCAGGGCTATGTGTTTCGGTTTTCTCCACCACACCAGAAAGAAATAGCCACCTTGATAAAATATTAATCTCTCTCTCTCTCTCTCTCTCTCTCTCTCTCTCTCTCTCTCATGTTGCTTCGGTAAGTAAAGGTGCAGAGCTAGAATTTCCGAAATAGCTCCATTCTTTAGATTTGGACACAGATAATAAAGTCTTCCATAAATGCTTTGACAGTAGAGGAATATAGCAGGTGATGCATCGATATAAGTGAGACAATACGACACAAATGAGTAAAACAATGATTTCTAACCAGTAGTATAGAAGTATGTATTGACAATCTGTTTCAAAGGTCACATATATTTTGAGCGTAAAGTAACCAGTTTTAGCGTATGAAATGCAAATAAGTTTATCAGTGTTGTTTCTGTCTAATATTGATCATGAAATATACATGAAATATTGTTCAGCTGACTGAATACTGTCTACTGTCGTGTACTGAGGAACACAAGGATTAACACCTGAAATGCCTGAATTTTGAAGACCACGGTTGTTTGTTGATAAAGAGTTCTATAGTTCTATTCCCTGATGGTGCGTTAGAAGAATGAACATTCCCTGTAGTTATTAGTTTTATAGCTTGATAAAATTTGTAAGGCTAAATGATGGTGCCTTGTACTTTCGCTTGATGGTATCGGCCGTCCGCTCTTATTAACTATCAATTATACAAAAAAACATTGTCAGTATTGAATCTGTTCTGCGTTTTTTCTAGTGATCTCCAGTCCCGATGGAATCAACCACTTTTCAAGTATTTCCTAAGTTTCCTTTGAAACTGTAACGGGTATTTTGCGACATATTTTTCAGTCTCGAGTCTTATATTATCTAAGATTTTCACGGGATACTGGAGAAAAAAGTGTTCTCACAACAACCGATTTATGGCCAGCGACCTGGCAAACTAGGATCTGTCTCAGTTGCATTTCAAACCTAAGGTAACGACTTGCAATGTGCTGCATTTAAGTCAGGCGCGATAGATTATTCTCTCTTGAAAAATCACTGTGTCACTTGTGCTGCTAATGCACCTTCAATTTGTCGTCAAATACAAATGGTATACATGTGTATAATGTTCACTTATTCTCTAATACCCGACCTAGTCTAAAAAATTTAACCACTGCGGTAGCTCAGTCGGTAGAGTGCTTGCTCCGTAAGTGGGAGGTCGTCGGTTTGATCCCCAGCCGGGTCTGGTCCAAGACTTAAAAGATGGTAGTGACTGGGTTTTTTTGCCAAGCACTCGCCATTACGAAATGAAAGTCACGGTTCTTTTGGATGGGAACTTAAAATAAACCAGGTCCCGTGTCTTCGTAGGCTTGACACGCTAAAGAACCCTGCTGTATCATGCCATCAGCGCAACGCACAGGCAAAATTTCTGCACCTTCGTCTATAGCTGGCGAGGTCTCGATATAAGTGAAATATTCTTGACTGGGACGTTAAACACCATTACTCAACTCAACTAATTAGTCTAAAAATAGGCTGCTACATAACCATTATTTTGTCAAGCATTCGGTAATTTTAATTACTAGTAGAACAGCATTCCAAAAGAATTTTCAAATAGCGATCTAAACTTTTCCGCAATTAAGAAATCGGACAAAACCAGCTGTAGCAATGTGTTATATGTATTTTGTATTTATGCAAATATTTCTGTTATTTTTATGTGCGCATTTTATTTTTGAATATTACAAAAGTACACGTTTTACACTCAATTTTTCACCACTACTGTAGCTTAGTCGGTAGAATACTAGTGTTGTATATGGGAAGTTGGGGTCGGAACACTGACTGGGTCTGACCACGACTTGGAAATACAATAGTGACTTTATTTTCCTCAACAACGTGGCATTTAAACCACAGGTTTTCGGGAAAAAAAACGATGACCATGTCATGATAAGGAACCTAGCAGATTGTGCGCACTTCAATGATAAACAATTCCGCCGCTTCATCTTTATCCTGATATAAATGAAATATACTTGACTTGGAGGTAAAATCCTCACAATCAATCAATCAATCAATCAATCAATCAAATAAATCAAATAAGTCCTAATTCTAACGAAAATAAGACAATTTTAAAAACCAGTTCCCTCCTCTAATAAATATCATTAATATTAATAAAATTCGACAGAACCTATATTCTACCATCTAGAAAAATGTGAGGATAGCAAATTTATACCACTTTTCACTTATATTTCTCAGATTTTCGAAGTTTCCGTTGCCATGGTAACGGATATTTTATTAAATTTATGACAAAATTTAAATCAAGTGAAAATCATTATATGTGTTTACAATATATATTGCTAACCATTCCGTTTTAAATTGTTGAAAGTAAGAACCTACATGTACGTTCCAGATCAACATTGAAACTAACAGAATATGGATGTTTTTGTTGAGAATTAAGCATGCCAATTTTAAGTTAAATTTGTCATATTTTAACAATTAAAAGACTTTACGTCGTATAAATTGTTATTAGGTAATTGAAACTGATTTTATTTATCAAAATCCAGCATATTTTTCATTTGCTGGTATATATAAATAGGCGAAATGTTTCAAGTTTTTAACAGAAATTTCCGCTTTTTGTGTGAATTTTTTAGGATTTCCGGTTTCTGTTGCCATGGTAACCGATATTTGTCGAAATTTTTTTTATTCTTATTTAGTATGATAAGGTAAAAATATATTTATGGTTTTACCTTTTAATATTTCGATCGATAATTAAAAAATGGAGTCGAAACTGCGATCTATTTGGTTGTTCAAATATAAATTTAGAACATATATATAGTGTTTGTTTTTCAGTATTTGGCTGAAAATACACAAAATTTGCTGCTATTATTTTTTGGGAAAACATGAAAATTTAGATATAATTTTTATACAGCATCTTTGCGTAATATTTAAATTTAATAAGGACTCGAATAAATATTTTTCTAGTGTGTCAAAATTAGGATATGAGCAATTTATTGAAACAAATGCAAAAATGTGCAAAATATTACTAATTTTCTTGGTAAAATCGATGGTTACGTTGCCATGGTAACTGATATTTAGATTTTATGCACCTATAAGTAAAGTATGTTATATAGGGATACTAAATATATGTGGGTTGGTATTTACAACTTTTAGTCTAAATTAGTCGAGTAGGCATTTTATGAACCTAGAAATGTTCATTCCTATGAAGTTTTTTTGCTGTTTTGTTTTCCTTATGGGTCCTTGAACAAAACTAACTTAGTTGCCCTTGGGGTAAATTTGGGCAACTTGCACAATATACAGAAATCCAAAATGGCCACCAAACGTCAAATTAAAATACATACTGCGATATAAAATATCTTCCAATAGGTTGTAATATATCCTTTTGTATGTTTTCAGGCATGAGGAACCCATTTCTGGTGTTAATTTTTACATACGGAACACTTAACTCACACAATAAGCTATAAACACAAGATTACCGACGGACGCCATCTTGAAATATTGATTTTGTACAAAAACAAATTTATAATAGATTGCCATACATCTTTGCAGGGGTATTTAGGCAGGGGCAACTCAATTCTGGTATTAGTTTTACATTAAATACCATCATGTCTATAATGACCAACTATATGCGTCAAATAACTTTTCACCCTTGTGTAAAAATTCAAACACTCCCTTTCTCCAAAACAGTTACAAAATTATATACAGAATTTGTTTTAGGCAAGCATGTCCTTGTGTGTTGCACTTATGATTTTGTGCCTTACATTGACATAACACGACAAAGAAGTTCTTTGGGCGCTGGGTATCCTTTCGCTATAACATGTAATGAGAATTGATCTTTGAATTTCAATCCGAAATTGGTTATCATCTCATACTGCTCAGGAGGATCTTGACTGTCGGTACCCTTTCACAACATTAACTAAAGGTGCAACAACAGAAAATGGCATTTGATACAAAGTTAAAACTATAAGGCTTTGGTGTTACTTATGAAGAACCTATGGAAACGTCACAGCTGGCTGGCAATACAGAACAACAAAGAATGGTTCAGATCCCATAAAATTATTTGTGATCTTTGTTGACCACATCAGCTAAATGAGGAGAATAAGAGTTTGTAATTATGATGTTGTATCACAACCACTAAGAACATACATACATAACAGCTCAAGATATCTCGAACGAAGTCCATGTCCCTAAGAGCATTCACGCCTGGTGGTTCAAGACATCTCGATCCAAGACCATCACACTTACAGTGTGCATGCCTGGCTGTTCAAGACATCTCGAACCAAGACCACGACACTGAGAGCATGCATGCCTGACAGTAAAAGACATCTCAAACCAAGACCACGACACTGAGAGCATGCATGCCGGACAGTTAAAGACATCTTAAACCAAGACCACGACACTGAGAGCATGCATGCCTGGCAGTTAAAGACATCTCAAATCAAGACCATAGTTAGTTGCATTGATGTTCAAAAACTTATATCCTATTACTCCATCTGTACATCACAATATTTTCATGCGTATACACCCAATACACTAGGGAAACAAAAACATCTGTGTCGTCAATCAGCACACAAATGATATCATGACCTGTCTGTGCAGCCCGGAGAACATACGATACCATAGTTATGCCGGATTCATCATGACCGAATCCACAATCGTATACATATTGCTGTGGTGTTCCCTCTGTCCTGGTTTCTTAGAATATATGAGATGGTATTTGTCGAAAAACAAGATTTTCTTTGAAGTGTCTGGGTACCAATATGACCTTTTTTGGATTGATGCAATGAAATCTGATGGGTTAACCCCATGTGATCAAGAGATGTGGTAGAAAAACTGTGAATCATTGTGATTGTGAGTTTTGGGTGAACGAACTTCACAAAGCGATTTGTCTAGAGCTGACTTAATTCCTTTTTCAATGACAACTATTTTCTACCAATGTCAAAAAAGGAACAGAACCGATTACAAATGCAAGCAGAAACTATGCTCAAACTGCCCTTGCTGTCCAAACAACGATAACCAAAGAAACATGTTTCCAAGATCAATAACTGGCTTTGTTTTTGCATCTTGACAGCGTCGCTTTGAAACGAATTGTCTTTATCATCTATATAGAGCCAATGATGGCATTATAAAACTCATCAGGTAGACCGGATTGTACTCTTATTCCATCTTCACATCCATTGCAACTGAATCCACCACATTGACACATTTGAAGCAATTTTGTGAACAATTGCCTTATGACCTGTTTTTATTTAGAGGGGGGTTGAATAAGCAATACATTTTGGTCATATATATCCGATAAACATCGAGGATTTAACTCTTTGAGTTATGGTTCGTATCACACTCAGAATATATTCATTCCAATCGATCAGAGAAGTACCAATCTACCCACTAAAAGGATCAGGCTAGAGAGTTATGCCTTTTTCAAATTTGATAGCAGTTTGTACTCCAAACTGGTTAACCAAGACAGCATCCTAATAATCACTATGGTGTCGACATGCAATATCCTCCACAGGACACGCATGTGTTTATAGCAGACACTGATAAAGTTTACCAGCATATTGTACATGTCCAGCATCCAATAAAATTATTTGTTGGGTTTGTTAATCAGGATACAAATAGTTTTGGTGGTATACAGTGCAAGGGTATTATTTTCTGCAGTCCAGTTTAATTTATATGTGAAACAGCAGTTTCGAGATGTTGCTTAATGGTAACTTAGGTAAGTTGAGACACCAGAAGTAAGCCAAATCTTCACTGTGCACTACCTTTTCACTTATACCACATGAATGAACATGGAAGTCTGTATTTTTAACGTGTGTGCTAATAGCGGCCATTTGGAGTGGAAATAGTTAATTAAAATATCAAAACTATCATAAAACCAAAAAAAAAAAAAAAAACAAACAAACAAACAAACAAAAAAAAAAAAAAAAGTTCTACTGTTCAACTCCAACCAAACAATTTGTGGAAGGCTGTGCATTATCAGTGACAGATTTTGCTGCAGATTCCCGAAACCATAATACTTCATTACATGAAGTAATGTATCAATGTTTATGTAAAAGTCGAATCAATTCACTGCTGCCAAAGATTATGTTTTTAATTTCTTATTAAAAGGAATTGTGCGAGCCTCATTTATGACCTTTTAATCAAAACGTATCAAGATGCATGGTTAAGTTACACAGCATTGAATGTGATATGCTGAGTTAATCTAATTATAATAAACCCTTGTCTGGTCAAAATTGTTAAATATACTTTCAAAATGTCCCAAATGTTAAAAACAACAACGGAAATGAGTCCCTCATCCCTAAAAACATATAAAACGGTATATTGCAAGCTATTGTAGAACAATTTTTACAAAAGATAGATTTTCAATATGGCGCCAGGCAGCCATCTTGGATATATGCAAATTATTCAATTTGCCCAATGTTGCCTCCAGGGCAACTAACTTAATTTTACTCTAGGGACCCTATAGAATACAAAACAGCAAAAAAACTTCATAGGAAAAAACATTTCTAGGTTCAAGTATTGAGTATATGGGAGTGTCAACTCGACTAAATGCCCGAAAAATTGCGTTGAAAATCAGGTACTGGTTTTGTAAAAAGCCACAAAAAATAGCGGGGGTTAAGGGGTTAATCTTCCGACTACCCCATCATTTAAGTGAAAAAATGAAGTGGAGTAGAGTGGAGTGGAGTAATGGTGTTTTATGTCCCAGTCAAGATTCTTTCACTTATTTCGAAGCGGTCAGTTCTGAGATGAAAGATTCTTGAGAGAGGCATAAGAATCCAAAACCAGTACTCCACGTCACTCTGTAAAATCTCCAATACCAATCACCATTAATTATCAATCTGTAGACTAATGTTTCCCATGAGAGTTGGTTTATATGTACACAGACACTCGTGTCTAAATAAATATCGGCCCAGTAATCCAATCAATTCATATCATATTATTCTAATATTATTTTCAGTAATGAAAATTGTAAATTGAAATTACAGCCTAACCTGCCTTAAAGACCACCACTATATAAGGGGCACCTGCTTATAAAGGCCAGTGGGCCCATTATTTGGCTTCATACTATCCATGTATTCATTGTTAGCGTGTTCGTTATTTTTGTATTTTATTGTATGAAGTATGGATCGTTGTCACAAAATAAAATAAAAGTAATTGCAAACAGCGAAACATATTACATGTACTGTATTAATATTTGTTGAGTAATGATTTTGTAATTGATAATATTCAAAGAGCTCTGAGATCACAGAAACATGAAATATGTGTCTTTGTCACAAAATTAAATAAATATACAAAATTAATTACTTAGTAATAATAAGAACAAACATACTGCTAATATTTGTGGAGAAAATGATACATTTAATCAAATTAGGACTTTACATAAATTCTGTTTTTTTAATGACAATTCAGGATTATGAGTTGTTACAGTGTAATGATTTCTTTTTAACCATGTAAATTATTGCAGTCTAATCATGCTAGATATATTTGCATTGTTTTATTAACAGTCTAGAATCTAGAAAACTCAGCTATATATAAAACTATTTTTTACAGAAATGGCACTCAAATGCGAATATTACGAAAAATAAAACTGCCGTGATATTTATACTGTAAACCAACTCTTATTCATATACAATTAACTTCATATATTTCTCGAGGACAAAATAATAATAATGAACTTGTTTCCGAAAATGATATTTATTTATATCAAATATTCATCTTTAATCCATATAGCAAAATTTTATAGCCGCATAATATGGTTTTGCAGTGATTTCCCTAAAATTTGTAGCAAGAGGTAGATTGACTAATTCGAAAGGCCTGGGGTTAAGGGGGTGACTAGGTGAAAATAATTTTCAGGTCTTCTGAAGGCAATTTTATGAATTCTAACCAGCAAATTTGGAGTTTTAGGCGGTCAAATCTGCCTGATGCCTGCTCTTAAGGAAAACACTGGTTTTGGTAAGAGAAACACCACAGTTATTAGCTGTGAATAAAGTGATCATTAAACAATATTGTAATGATTAATCTAGCCCAATGGCCAGTAGAAATGTTCACAACATTGTTTGATTAAATGGAGTTTTACATCCCAGTCAAGAATATTTCAATCATATCGAGACATCATCAGCTATAGGTGAAGTTGCAGAAATTTTCACCTTTGCAGTGCACTCAGGGCAATGTGCAGGGAGGGTTCTTTTAACATGCGAATCCTGCCGTGACATGGGGCATCAGTTTTTACAGTCTCTTCAAAAGGACTATGTAACTTTCATTTCTAAATGCAGAATTTCTTCGCGAAAGAACAGTCACTACCTATGTTAAAGTCTTGGTCAGACCAGGCTGTAGTTCAAACCCACAATCTCCCACACACAAAGTGAGCACTATTAACTGAGCTACAACAGTGGTCTTCACTGGCCAGGAGAAATGTTTACAAAAGATAAACACACTAATGCAGGTGATCCTTCATCAATCATCTCATGCAATAATGGTAAGTGGGAGGTCCTGGGTTCGAACCCCGGCCGAGTCTGACCCAAGACTTGAAAGTGGGTAGTGACTGTTCTTTCGCCAAGCACTCGGCATTACGAAATGAAGTCACGGTTCTTTCGGATGGGAACTTAAAATAAACGAGGTCCCGTGTCACGGTGGGCTTGGCACATTAAAGAACCCTGCTGTATAATGCCATCAGCACAACGCACAGGCAAAATTTCTGCACCTTCGCCTATAGCTGGCGATGTCTCGATATAAGTGAAATATTCTTGACTGGGACGTTAAACACCATTACTCAACTCAACTCATGCAATAATGCTAGGACTTGGTGGTCAAGTGGTTCCCTTACAGAACACAATTCTTCTCACCATCTAGGCTCCAACCCCACTCAAACAGATCCTAGAGTAAGAAAATTTGTCCATAAAATAGTTTTCTTCAACATCACATAACTGACTGCCTTGATGTAAACTAGGTCCCAAAGAAACCTTTTTTCAATCCACTCCCATACATGTAGAATGCCAGGTATGTTAAGTATCAAAACCCCTCATGGCAACAAACAGATAGCAGTCATTCCGAAATGCTGTCGGAACCTCGGACATGTCTGGTAAAAAGCATGGCAGTCTGATGAAAAATTTTGTATTTCCGGTCCGCATGTCTGAAAAGATTTTAGTATCTCCCTACTAGTTTTTCTAAACTCTGCTAGGTGGCTAAGATATATAACATGCTTAATGTACTGAAATGTATCTACCTAGCGGAATTAAAAATAGAAAAACTGTGAGCTTGTAGAAAAATACCCCCCCCCCCACCCCCCACATAAAAAAATCCATCGGATCAAATTTTTAAATAGAAGGTGCACATCTACATTATATCACAAAGATTGTGTGAAAGTTTCATGAAAATCCATTGAAGGGTTTAGGAGGAGTTGCAGATAAGAGATAGGTACCCTAAGGTGCAACGGAAGGACGGACAGACACACAGACAGACACCCCTATCACTATATACCCCCCCCCCCACTTTTTAAGCGAGGGGTATAATAATTAAGGTCTAAAACAGGGTAATCATAGTCAGGTAGGGGCTTTATGTAACTTTAAAACTTGAAAAGCAAGTTTTTGGTCTGGTAAAAATTCAAGTTTTACCAGACCTAATCTCCTGTAAACCATTTACAAGTTCCACAATGTCTGAGATGGTTATAAAGCCATATATATACTGAGAGTGCAGAGGAGTAAACCAAATCCCAACAAAAAATACAAAAATTTACAAATGAATTAACATTTATATATACTCATCAGATATTTTTCAAATACATAGAAATTGATCTAATCAAAGCAGACTGCCATTTAAATAAATCTATGATTACTTATTCTACATAGTGATGCGAAACTCTAGATGCATTAAAAAAGAACTTTTCTTTTTTAAATTTGATTTGATGTTATAAATGCAGGCTGCTATTTGAATTAAATCCATAACTACTAGTTCTACATAGTGATGGGAAATTTTAGATGCATTAAATAAAAATTTTAATTTGCCATATTTTAATTATTTGATTTGAACTAATCAATGTAGGCTCCTATTTAAATTAATCTATAATTACTAATTCTACTAATGATGAGAAATTTAATGCATTAATTAAGATTAATACTTGAATTGTTTAATTTAATGCAGGCTGCTATTCAAATAAAATTTATAATTACAAATTCTACATAGTGATGGGAAACTTTAGATGCATTAAATTCAGAGTTTTTTAATTTTTTTTTTTTCAAAGGATGTATACGGTTTCTTCGAGCAATCGACCCACAGGAATATTCATCGAATGATGGAATACCCGATGTTATTTTTACCTGTATGAGGCCACTATAAAGTAAAATAATGTTTTCTGTCACTAAGTCGGATATAATCTTTCAGGTTACTGAAATCCGTAATAAAAGCAAGTGGTTTATATATAAATATTTTAATGGAAAGAGTATTTTATTAGAACCTGAATAATAAAAATCACCAAAGACCATGATGGAATAAGTTATGACATAATCATCTGCATTGCATTGTTGTATTGTTTTGTAAGTTCGACAATAGCTACTGGTTTCTATTCTATATATAAGTGAAGTATTTTTGACTGATAATCCAGCAGTTAATCTTATAATGAAGTCATGTATCCACCAGAAGTACACTGTTTATGACAACTCGTCCAAAGATCTACCCTCCACCTTAACAGTGTAGTATAAATCATCAGTAACATCGTTTACGAAATAATAGAACGAATTAATACTTGCCTCCAAAATTTATCACATACATGTGACGGACAACTGTCAACTGATATTCCAGACACATTTTCAATCCGTTTTTGCAATTTATAACCAACACGACAGCCATTTTTGATACTCTTTTGTTGCAAATACATTGTACAACAATAAGCACGTTGTTGAGACGACATATCTTATACAAGACTTTCACTTTGCTTTGCCTTATGATATACATATATCGATGCTAATACAACTTACTTTAATATTAACACTTCAGTCGAAAAAAAAATAGATTTAAACTCACAATTGAGTTAAATGTAACTGAAATCATCTTGAACGTTTTGAAAATAAGAAAAAAGACTAAAACCAAAACAAAATCACGTGCAAAATGTTTGGGATTCGAACCCGCGCATTAAAATAATAGCATTAGGTTTCAAATCAATAGACCGCATACTTAACCGCTGAGCTATCGAAGCTTAGATAAAGTGTGTATACGCTTTGATATAAGAGTGACGGATAATGGCCATGGTTTAGTTTTTAAGTGTTTTTCAATTTTTTACCATGATGGCAGGCATGCCCGTGGATAATCGTTAAGTCACTGAAAACTAAATAAATCATCTACATTTTAATGTCCGTTTCGTTTACAGGCAGGCCTGCCATCATTATGAAATTGCAATATATATGAGGTAAAATGTATGAAAAATTACCATTTCTGAATAGAATCACTAATTGCATATAGAATAAGTAATACTTCTCTGTTACCAGGGATATGTTCATTGACATGACATTTGAAAATGAATCTTATTCTATAAATAAAAAGTAAATTTAACCAATATTTAAATGATGTAAATTTTGACTCGCATGAATTTTTCCTATGGGTCATTTCCTTATATTTTCCGAAGACATCCTTTACCGGTATTTTATAGTTACGTAATAAGGATGTTAAGCATTGCTACTTTGATCAGACACTGAGGAATGTAGCAGATATCACGACAAGCTTTAGCCCGCCACGAGCAGATCAATATTTCCCACAGTTCAGCTCTATTTTCTCCGTCAAAATCAATACTCTGAGAAACTGACAGAAATATCTACCTTCTAGTCAGTTAGCACAGTAGTAAGGCCAAAGCAAAAAAATATATGTTAAAACTATTAGAAAAAATTAGGATCGGTAGGTAGGCATTTTTTATATTTTTTTACACTAACCATATGGGACAAGGAGTAAGTAAGTAAAGGTGTTTAACATCCAAGTCCAGAATATTCACTTATAATAAGACGCCGCCAGCAATATGCGAAGGTGCGAAAATTTTGCCTGTGCATTGCACTGATGGCATTATACAGCAGGGTTCTTTAGCATGCCAAGCCTACTGTGACAAAGGACCTTGTTTATTTTAAGTTCCCATCCGAAAACAACGTGGCTTTCATTGGCGAAAAAACAGTCACTAGCCACTTCCAAGTCTTATGTCAGACCCGGTCGGGTTTTGTACCCACGCATTCCCTCTTACAGAGTGAGCACTATACCAACTAAGCTACTGCAGTGGTTATATGGGACAAGGATGCCAACTTTAATACATGTATACAGGTATAGTTAGCACAATAGTAAGGCCAAAGGAAAAAATAGTCGCTAACACTCTTAGATACATAAGGGTTGCGATGCAGGCAATTTGTTTTTAACGCTCACCATATAGGCAAGGATGCCAACTTTATCATAACATTGTTCAAAAGTGTCAAAATATTGTCATGTAAGAATTTTCAGCTTAGGCATAAAAATTTAGGGTCGGTTAGGTTATTGGAAACGTTTATTTTTTTCTGCAGGCCTTAACCCTGTAATGTGTTTAAAGAAACACAGCATACTTAAGCTAGTGTTGTGAATATAACCTTTATTGACATTTATAAACATAAAAGATGGCACACTATGGTTAATCCCCATGACAATTAAAATGCATGTGATTAAGTCTGGATACTGTAAAAGAGTATAGAAAAATTATAATCCCCTTGGCTGTCATTATTTCATATTTCTACCAGTTTCATTAATATTCCATTTATTTTTAATATTTACTGAAAATAAATTATACAAATTTCATGTCTCAGTAGTCCATTCATCGATTACCGTAAGTGAAGTGGAGTGGAGTAATTGTGTTTTACGCCCAAGTCAAGATTCTTTCACTTATATCCAGGCAGTCAATTCAAAAATGGTTGAGAAAACCCGAGTATACAGAGAAAGTCTCTGTAATCTTCGGCAAGAAAGCTGACAAACTTTCTCATACTAAGATCTGCCCGAGTGGGATTTGAACCTAGGTGATGAGAGGCACTGTGGTTGGTAGTGATGGGACATCGGTTCAAAAGCACAATCGATCATCGGTTGGTGCTTCCGATGCGATTTTACCGATTATAATCGGTTACATGCTTTTCTAATTTTACTGCTTGTTTGAGAAGTGAATGTGTGTTTTTTGTGCTTACTAATTAGTATAAGATATAATCACGCTAGCACATATATGTAAACTCACTAGTAGCACTGTACTATATTTGTATACTATTGCTTTCTATATATATCTAACTATTGTTCCACCATGTTGTTAAGACGCAGATCCTGGCAAGGCTTTCTAAAGACCAGAATGGAAATGGTGAGGGACTGAACACGGATTCCAGAAACATATGATGATCGATTATTTAAAAACACCATTGATAATCGGAATTGGAAGCTTCAACACGCCGCTAATCGATTCTTACCGATAATCGGAACAGCACTAATGGTTGGTAAGTGCATGCTTTAGACCACCATAAAGGTCTCGTCATTCAATGGTCTGAAGTCAAGTAAAAAGTCTGTCCCGAGCCATTAGGCCCATCAGGCTGGAGCTTATCCCGGTTTCGGTGGCGTTAAGTGACTGAGAGTACAAGACTCTCCCCTGAATGGGACGCCGGTCCATCGCAGGGTTAACCCCCAGCATTTTGCTGGTACTCATTTATTTTTCAGCTGAGTGAACTGGAACAAGGTGAAATTAAGTGTCTTGCTCAAGGACACAACACATCGCTCAGTCCAGGGATCGAACCCACGACCTTCGAATCATGAGTCCAACGCCTTAACCACTAGGCCACGCGCTTCCACGGTCTGAAGTCACTGTTTACAGTAATCACAGTACCAAGAATGTCATTAACTTTTAAAGTACCAGACTAATTTTTAAAAGTCAGTCCAAACTGCCTTAAAGGCTACCTCTATATAAGGACCACCTGCTTATAAAAGCCAGTAGAATTGTATCCCAATTGTTCTTTATTCATACTATTTGAACCTGTATATAAAGGCCATCTGCCCATAAAGGCAACTTTTACTGGTTCCCTTGGATGGCCTTTAAAGACAGGTTTGACTGTAATAGGCAGAAATCTAATAAGACATTGGTTTTAACCACTTGGAACACAAAATAGCCAGCATCTTTTTAGAGAAAGCAGACATTTTTAGCTGGTTAAAGGCTTCTATTGACATCCCCCAGTACCTCTCACTGTCAAGGACCTGATCTCACTTAGGTAGATCCTTGTGAGTTTACTTGCCAAAAGTTATTGGTTTTTACCAATTTACTCATGTTCTCTCCACCATTCCAGGAATAAGTTTCTCAATCTTAACGAAACACTTGTGACCAGGACATTTACAAATTTTGTTAAAATTTTGTGCTTTTTAATGTATTTTTTCCCAAATCTGTCAAAAAAGTTTTTTGTTTTAAAGAAGTTCTTACAACATAAGTACCCAATGGTGATTTTGGCTACCCGGAATGGAAACAAAGCAATACAGTGCCAATACCACATAGCCCACTACAAAACCATTTAGCATTAATTGCTTTTCTCCTAGGCAGAAAATTTCCCCTCTAGAGATCATATAAATCCAATTGTCATTAAGTCATATTTTGCCTGTAGTTAAGTGACATCAATACGAATCCTTAAGGGAAAATTAATGGTGTTTAAGGAAGACGGCCTAATTTAACAACTTTAGTCTTAACAGAGAAATCGAAATAATGACTTAAAATTAATCAATAATCCGTCTCGAGTCTGGTAAGCATTATATACCACTAAAACTTGAACAACTGTCAGATGTCATTTCAAATAAGTCTCAAAAAGAACCAAGCAGTCAAATAAAGATTTTGTGTCAAGTACACAGTATTTCAAACAGACCTCTAGGATTTATAAATATCGAAAAACGTGTACTGGATCATAACGTGTATGAATTGAGTTGAAGTTAACATCCCACCAGGGGCTGCAATTTTTTTAATTTCAGGGCTGTATGAAATCAGCTGAAATTAAATATATTCTTTGTAAAATTTCCAAATGGAAAACAACTGGACTGGATTATATTAATTAAAAGCTGAATCAACTTGTATTCCATTCAGTAACTAGAATTCATCTAAATATTTGAGGGACATAAGACTTGACCAACGTCAGCCATTTTGTTGACCAATCAGACTTATAAGTCAGCCATCTTTGTTCACAAATCAAGACCTGACCAAAGTCAGCCATCTTGTTCACAAATCAAGACCAAACCAAAGTCAGCCATCTCGTTCACAAATCAAGACCTGACCAAAGTCAGCCATCTTGTTCACAAATCAAGACCAAACCAAAGTAAGCCATCTTGTTCACAGATCAAGACCAAACCAAAGTAAGCCATCTTGTTCACAGATCAAGACCTGACCAGTCAGCCATCTTCTTTACAAATCAAGACCAAACCAATGTCAGCCATATTGTTTACAGATCAATCCCTGACCAAAGTCAGCAATCTTGTTCACAAATCAAGACCTGACCAAAGTCAGCCATTTAAGTGAGATTTCAATTGTGCTCACCACTTTTGACAAACCACTGTACTTAAAAGTTTCATATACATACAAAAATACACAAATCTACTGATGTAATGACGTTTTGCTTCATCACACAAGTTAATAGCATCAAGAACTGTGAGCACTTCCACTGTTACAACTTTGGCTGACCCATGATGGTACCAAATAATGAATTCATATTATTTTAAAAGGGGTTGATTGACGATCACGGGGCCTTATGTGCCAGCCGGCACAGAGAGGATAGACGAGGTGAGTGTGATTAAAGATCATACAAAAATCATAAACATTAGTGAAACATAGTAAATATGTCTTGTTATACAAAATAACAATTTTAGTGATAAAAATCGTTCTGGCTCATTTATAAAGCCAAGCAAAAAAAATATGTGTTACTCTTAAAATTAACTGGAGTTGGAAGGTATTTTACGCTTTGTTTTTCTGCATTTATGTTTCTTTATTTTTGGTCGTTAACAATGCAAATATTTCGCAAAGTGAGAGTGAATATTGAAAAAGAAAACTGATGCAAAATAGTTCAATCCTGTGCACATTAAAACTTGTAATATTTTATTCTCTTTCCATGTTTCTGCATGCTTGATTTGTCAGAAAAAAAGTAACCTGTGTATCTATGTATATATCTGTGTTAGCACTGGGAATTGATAACTACTGGCCTGTTGACTAATATTTAAGTAGAAAAATTTAGAAATTTAAATTGAAATTTGACTAGCCACAAAATTGAACAAATAAACAAAAAAAACACCTTTCAGATATGTTTGAAGAGTCAATCCAAAATCTGCATAGAAAAATTTGGGGTGGCTATACTAAAACATGAGGTCTGTCGACAAACCGGAAAACCCTTTTTTGTTTGGTCTAATCAAATGTTATACATACCTCCACTCTGGTTTTACCAGGAACAGGTACAGGTGCACTTAACAAACGTAGAATCCAGGTTTCTATTTCTTTGACTTCATGCATCACTAATCCTGTAATATTATCACTACCTTGGCCTGTTAGAACTCCCCATACCGTGTCCCTAAAAAAACAAAATCATCATTTAACATACAGTAAAATATTATCACTACCTTGGCCTGTTAAAACTCCCCATACAGTGTCCCTAAAAAAACAAAATGGTCATGTTTTGTCACACTTCAAAGAAATTTCTCGCATAGCGATTGGTTAACTTGCCAGGGTAAATAGAACTATATTCCGAAACCCACATGCAATGTTTAGCAGTAAAAGGAAAGTAACTTGTGCATCGCAGGTGTCTAGTTAGGATGGACAAACATGTCGACAACGTACGCGAGTCACACAAAATAGAAATGGAAGTTAAAGAGATCAAACTAGTACCACTTTGAAGGGTGACAAAAAGGTTATACAGGGTTTTGGCAGGTTACACGGCACCATTTGTGCCCCATGCCCCATCAAAGATGAATGTAATTGATAAATCTTTGACAGAGTACATGTGGCACTGTAACCTGCCAAAACCCTGTATAACATATAATATACAGTGTTTAAACATCCAATCATTGCCACCATATGTTTAATCAGACTTATAAAGCATATCATTCAGGGATGAAGCTTAACTATTTTGAGTTAGGGGCCCAGCTCACTTTAGAAAAGAAGTTGTAATAGTAATAAAAAGCTAAAATGTGTAAGTATTAAGGGGTCCAGACTGATTTTTAGTAGCCATGGGCTACTGGGCTAATCTTCATCCCTGTCATTAAAGAAATATGCTAGCTCTGTATGTGGATGGTCAGGGTTCGAACATAAACCAAGGTCTGACCAAGGCATGTAAATAGGGGAGTGAAAGTTAAGATACTTGGTGCTTAAAAAGAGACCTTAAGATCTGATACTCGTGTCAATGTAAGCACAACATACTAAAGAACCCTTCATTAATGCACTGCAAAGATAAAAATTTTAACCACTTCTCCTACAGATGATGATGGTCTAATATAAGTGAGATATTCTTGACTGAGACACAACACTGTGTTAATCAACAATGAGTCAATAAAAAAGGACTTGGGGCTTCAATATACTGTGGTGAGAAGTGAGGTGACCATGTTATCAAGGGGAATTATAACAGGCTTTGAATGGTTACTTAGTTTGCTATACTTGATTAAAAGGAACAAGACCTCCAGAAACTATAGTTTTAAGGTAAACAAGCAAATACAGTAAATTAGGATCCACCGCCAGCAAGTTTTTTTTTTTTTTTTTTATTATTATTATTTTTTTTTTGATTTGCACTTATGTTTAAAGGGCCATAACTCCGATGAAAATAAGCAAACCAACTCGGGTTAACAATAAGTGCATTTCCTATCTACATGTATGTTGATACTTTTCACCAAGTTTCGTGAAATAGTGCTTCATAGTTTTAGAAAATTTGCGCAGACAAGAATTTTGGATGGATGGACAAACGGAAACTCGAATTTAATATCCCCCTCTTTCTTCGAAAGGGCAGGGAATAAAAAGAATTAAAATTTTATACTGAAAGTTAAATGTGATGTCCAGCTTAAACAAGAGGGAGTGGTGGTAAGTGTCAACAATCTTTGTTTTCTTTTTGTTCCAAACGGTCCTATGTGGAGTTTTAATAACGCTAGGGTGATTTTAAAAGTTGAATGGACAGACAGTCCAGAAACTTGTCACAATTTTACCGGACTAAAGTAGGCCTGGGTATTGCCAGGGAGAGACCGATACGATATGTATTGCAATACAGATAAACCCATATCCAATACGTATTGCTGATACAGTACAACAGGGTTTCAACTTTCAAGCACTAAGTTTTTTAACTTGTTAGTCAATTTATTTTATGGTGCCTTCTCAGGTCACATATTTGTTGTACCTCCGGAGCTTGCGACTTCTGCTTTGCATCAATTGCACAATACATTTTTTCATTAGTTTTAGAAAAATAGTTCCATACTTTCGATTTTCGTTGAGACATCTTGGTCTTTAGTTTAGCACTAAGCAGTAGACAACACGGGTGCATTCCGATGTAAAGCTAGTAAAATGAAAGTTTCAAATTTTTTCCATTTGTAAGAGTTGTTCCCCTTTGAACCAGTACAATGCAAAATGCAAAACCATATCGCATCGAGAAACTAAAAACTAGTCTAAATCAATTTATCGGTATATTGATCCAGCCCTAGTGAAGATGTTCAGGAGGTCCTCCGGATGAGAATTAAAAATGGATCCCTTATGTCATGGTTGACATCTATTTAAGAACCCTTACTACCCATTGTCATATGTCCTTTGGCTTTAAGCTGGTGATGTTTGGATATAAGTAAACTAATTTTAACAGACACATACATGTAAAACACTTTTTCATCTGTGTAAAAAAATTATCATCAGAGTTAATATTCCCACAACAAATCATTAGACACATTCTAGAAAAAGAATTTGGCCATGGGCTAATAATGATCCCTTATTTCGCCAAATCAAAATGACCCCATTGATAACATTAAACAAATGCAACAATATTGATGTTTAAAATGGCTCCTTCTGACAAATCCTAGATTAAACACTGAATATATATATATATATATAATATTTTGGCCGTGATTTGTATTTTTTTTAGCTAAAAATAGGAAAAATCAACATTTTAATCCATAGTAAATTATACCTATAAACTAGAGAAGCTGCTAAATATCTGACAAAAAATCAATATTGCAGCTTGATAATAAAAAGATCTTCTTAAATGAAGGATTGACAGATTGTGTGACCTACTTCCTCCTCCTCCTACTCAAATTCTCAGACATTTTTTTCTTTTTTTTTTAGGGGGGGGGGGGGGGTGGTGTTGGTGAAAAAGAGGAGAGGGGAGGAAGCTGGGGAGGGACTTTTAAGACTTTATACTTCCTTCTTCTCAAATTCTCATAAAGACATTTTTTTCTTTTATGGGGGAGGGGGGAATGTTATGGATTGGTGGAAAAGAGGAGAGGGGTGGAGGCTGGGGAGAAACTTTTAAGACTTTTACTTCCTTCTTCTCGAATTTTCATAAATACATTTTTTTATTTTATGGGGGAGGGGGAATGGTGTGGATTGGTGGAAAAGAGAAGAGGGGTGGAAGCTGTGGAGGGACTTTTAAGGTTTTTATTTTTCTTCTTTTTTGATAGTCTTCAAAATATTTTTTGGCACTGAGCATCATCCAACAGAAATTGACAACTTATAGCAAACAAATGGGTGGCAAAATTAGAATTTAAGTTGCTGTCATGGCACCTATTTCAGGCCCAACTTTGAGCCCTGATAAGTGAAAAAACCAAAACCTTTTTTTCAACCAAGGTGAAATAGAGAGAAACACTAGACTGGCATCCCATATAAGTGTATTTTTTTTTTTGTCTTATAAGTTGCCTCATGCTACCCAACTGGTATGACTACACCAACCTTATAGGCAGACATGGCGGAGCTTTCAAAGTCAAGGGTTGTGGGTTCAAATCTTGCTCGGGACTTGAAAATTTTCTGAGATGATTTTCACCTCCTGAGTTGCAAAAGTTTGGTACTCAGTAGTCTGGATGAGACTCAGTAGTTGGATGAGACTCAAAAGCGAGGTTCAATTTCTCAGTGCAGGCTAAAAACACCTCTGTAGAATACGAAAAAAGTAGGCCACCAACAGAAGACACTAACAATTAGAAGCAATTAATGAGACTTTTAACAATAAGTATTTTAATTTTTAATTCTGAAATATTTTATGCACAGTATATTAACCAGGATGCCTGATGAAGCTTGCTGGTTGTAACTATTGTATAGGACCTGTAGACATTAACAACACCCCTGTCCCTTCTAATAGCACAACTTACCTTAAAGTTCCTCTGGAACCACCAATTCTCTTAGTACAGCTTCTGTCATGACATGCGTCAATGAGTCGTCGTAAAATAAACAAACATTCACGAAACGTGGAGAAAAATGGATGATGGCTGACAATGCATAATGAAGTCAATGTATTATTTCGAACTCGACTTGCTTGTTTAAGTCGACGACTAGTCCGTGGCGATTTAGGCTTGTCTATTTCAGAATAAATGTTTAGTGAGGTTCCATTACTTTCTGAATAATTTCCACTGCTAGTGCTACTGCTGTGTCTTTCTGATTTTGATTTTTCGGACACCTTCTTTTCAAAAGGTCTGAAAAAGTTTACACATATTCCGTATCTGACGATTCCTGAATCTTTCTCCGTTAACGTAAAAACAAACGACGTTGTTTCTCTTAGACTCATACGTTTAGGTCCGACACTTACACATCCTTCTGGCTGACAGAAGAAGACGATATCTGGTGCTAAAGGGAAGTCATTATGATCTTCAACCGGATATCGACGTAAAAGCTCTGGGGTTTGAGCAACGTTGTTGTTATGGTTCGGGTGACGACTTCCAACAATTATGATATAATCTACCAGTCTTGGACTGAAATATTTCTTGGACATATCCATCTTGTATGTCTGGTTTTTGCGTTATAATCTTGAAGTTCTTATGTACCGAAGTTTCTTAATTTTATCATTTTTAAAAGTCTTTTGAAATTTCACAAAACAAAGTTAAATATAATTTGGTTTCAACTTGTAAACGGCTGTCCATGATGATACCATTACTTTACATCATCCTGAAAATAAATAAATAAATAAATAAATAAATAAATTAAAAAACAAGTTATAACTAAAATGGGATGCAATTTGTTATCCTAACTATGTCCCTCAAAATAAATCGCACCTAGGAAATCCATTGTTTTGCCAACCATGTGCTTGATCAAAATACAAAAATAGCTAATGGCACATCTGACTCCATCAAAAGATTGTTCCTGTGATCTGTTTCATAGTTTTTTGGAAAATTGGCAGACAAAATAAAAGACAAGAAAAAATGGAATAAACAATAAAATAAAGATTTTTTTTTTATTAAAATAGCTGTGATGTATATGTAAACAACAACAAATATTCAGGTATCAGGTAGGCAACCTTAACTAAGATTTCCCTTGGCTTAAATCTGACAATTTTGAAATCATAATCATTTTGTTACTGTATAATGCTTATATTTCGCTATGGTTTTATTTTCGCTATAATTGCGGTCAAGTGTATTCCCGCGAAAATTAAACCCAGTGAATAGACACTGGTATTACCAGCCCATTAATCTTGCTAGAGTCGTTTTCCTTGAATCAGATAAGACGCCAAATATGACACCACGAATACACTAGTCATCGTCAAACCGCGAAAAATTTGACACCGTGAAAATAAAGCAATATACAGTAGTTTTCAAGATATTCACAAAATTAAGATGACATTTTGGAGATCTCTTCTCTAAGCTTTTTTTTAATCCATATTCTAATTTTGTTGAAACTTTAATTTGTACATATAGTATGTACCTCAAGATATTGTCAAAAGTTGTCAGATATGAAGCTAGGGAAAGTCTTATTTAGTTGCTTAAATTTTTGTGAATCTCGCCTGAACTGTTTATTTTAATGGTATAATGGACAAATTTGTAGACATAAATCATACATTTTTCAATTTTAGCACCCCGGAAAGTCTCAAACCCATACTGATCGTGTGTACAAATGATCATTTATAAACTATATACCTTCCATTATGACATACAGACAAGATAAATACAGCTTATATACTGTAAACGTATTTATTTTGGCGGTATACTAATTTTTCCTTATTTCGCGGCCATTTGTTTTGCGTGAAAATTAATACCAGCGAAATTATATTATGCTTGTGTTATAGTGCATATTTCAGAAACGCAAAAATTTAACTATGCGAAAATGTCATAATTTCCCATATCGCGAAAATAAATACACGCTAAAATAAATATGTTTACAGTATTCAATATATAGTCAACATTATTGATGCCCAAAGGCTGCAAAACAGTGATTTTAACTGCCATATGCAAACAACATTGACCTGTCCATTTTACCTTTACTTTAAATATTCATCATGGACCAGAATATTTATGTATCAAAAACAAACATACTAATCCATTTCCAAATCACAATCCAGAAGCAAAGTAAAAACTTTGGAACTGACAAGTTAGGTTAGACACGTGAACTTCCACCAGGGAAGTGAGGCCGGGTGCAGCGGAAAAACAGGTGTTTATTTGTTTATTTCATCTACAGCATGGGAAACATGCACTTGTTTATGTACTAACTGAGAATCCTAACACGACCTATGCTATGTTTCCATTCCTGGTAGCTAAAATCGCCATTGGCTACTACTTTCTGAGGAATTCTTTCAAAAAGTAACCTCTTTTAGCAAATTTGTGGAAGGGACTATATTTTCACAAATTTTAGAAATTCGGCTACTATTTTTTTTAAATTTGTGGAAACCTACCTATGTATTGGGTGGATCCTGGTATATGAATATTCCTAATCAAAGGTCAAGCAGACAGGTCAATGTTGTTTGCCTATATCTCATTCAATCTAATGTATCCATGAATTATATATTATTTGTCATAAAGTTATTCAAATTCTAATATAATTGAATTTTGCACAAAAACACTTTGGGAACTTCAGCTATTTTTTTTCCAGTGGAAACTACCTATATTTAGTTTTCATTTTAGACTACCCATGCATCAGGGCTCAAATTAGATTTTGAAACAGGGACAAGTGACTTCTCCCTCAGCCAAGATGAGGGAGAAGTTTTTCAAAACAGGGAGAAGTTTTTCCGCCGCGAAATATAATACGCTGCCATGCGTGCTCCAAGCTGTTTGTCTGTATAAATGGGAGCATCCCTATTTAGCCTTGCATATTACATAAATGTTATATTAATTATCTAATTAAAAGAAACCAAGATGTAAAATTCTTCTAAGATCTAATTAGGCCTATTTTACTTTTTCTTTTCTTTCTTTTTTTTTTTTTTTTTGCAATGTGTAGAACTATATATGTACAAGCTCAGTGCCGCCATACTGATAATAATTTAACAAAAAATATTGTTCTTAAGTTTATTGTAATTTAAAGGCAAAACACATTGATCATATAAACATGTCCTAATAATATTACATTTTCACATCACTAACACTGTCTAAATATTACAATGAAAAATGTGAAGTACATGTACAATTTCTTTAAATAATTAATTTTAAGAATACAATGATTATTAACATAAAAAAAAAAAAAAAAAAAAAAAGAATAATCTAGGCCCCCTATGTGCACTTTTATTTTCTGATTGAGTTATCCCCCTTGTTTAAAAGCACATGTATGTCATGAGCCTGACTCCAAATTTCTAGAGATGATTTTACTCATTTTAAATCATTCAATCGGAAAATGCTTTTATTTATGGATTCCTTTGTGAGAAGGCAACATTCTGAGAAGGTCTGTCATTTTATTAAATTTTCATACAAAAAAACGATCTACTATTTTGTTCAATACACCCCCCCCCCCCCCCCGCCCCATTTCCATACTCGTACAGACGTTTTTATAGCGAATATTTGAGGTTCTTCATCAAGATGGCATTCAATTACATCAGTCTACAGGTTGATGAATCCATGACATGCATGGATGATCTCAAGTTAAGCTAATTATCAGATTAAAACACCTGGATAGATCGGGAGTTACCTGTGTTTACCTTTGTATGCATGTAATAGACAGGGCGCCTTGGGGGGTTAAATAAACTTGTCAAAACTTAGGGCGACTAGAACTTCGCTTTTGGGACAGTTTAGGGCGAAGTTTTTTGAAACAGGGCGAAGATATCGCCCAACTTCGCCCTTATTTTGAGCCCTGATGCATATGAAGTAATTTTAGACTACCCATGTTCAGTCGTAATTTTAATATTTTTAGCCAAACAAAATCACTGTATCAAATAGTTATTTGACTTCAGTTTATGTCAGTATGGTTACTTATCTAAGTTCAGAAAGTTCTAGATCGTGTATTTAGAATGTGATAATATTTCAATACGATCCCTGCTGAATCTTTGTACAACTACCGGTAATGAATACTAGACAGTCAGTGCTGATTTCTCCTCTATATATCTAGTAATATACAACCTGCCTTAAAAGCTACCTCTTTATAAGGGCCACCTGCTTACAAAGGCCAGTGAAATTGTATCCCATTTGTTCTTTATTCATATTATTTGAACCTGTATATAAGGCCACCTGCCCATAAAGGCCACTTTTACTGGTTCCCTTGAGTGGCCTTTATAGAAAGGTTTGACTGTAAATGTACCAGTAACCAAAAATAACACCACCTACATTTTGATTATATCCAGCTGTGTTATATGTTTGAAATTTCCTGTAGGTCAAAATTTTCAACCAGGCCTTGAACATTTTCTATTGTGGCAAATTGGAAACTACTGAAAAATTACCAGTCCTTCTCAAAATTCAACATCATGGATTGTGGACTGGCTGTTATTTTTATCATCCTAACACTGTTATTTATAACAACATTTTCTCTAAATACTGGTAATCACGATATGGATGGTTGGTTGGATGTTGAGAAGTGATAGTATTTTATGCCCCAGTCAAAATTATTTAACTTATATCGAGACAGTCAGTTCTGGTATAGTGGAGCAAACCAGAGTGCCAGGAAAAAACTACAAACTTTCTACAAGCCAACTGACAAACATTCTCACACTAATATAGAAAGATGCTTCTGAACACTGTATCTATACCGTATATATATATATATATAAGTT